>OX371223.1:71024087-71316587 GCA_947310385.1 Nephrotoma appendiculata
TAAAAGATACTATATACATACTGTCAAGCAGGTCCATTGCCATCTGAAAAATATAGTGGCTGAATGTTGATTATCCAGAACTGGCCCAATTCCATTGAACAACAAAGACCGTTGAATGAGTTCATTCTACGGTCGTTGTTATTCAACGGAATTGGGTCAATTCTGGATTAATACAAATTCAGCCATTATATTTTTCGGATGGCAAGGAACATGCCTGACAAGAATATGTTACCTGAATTGCTTATTTTTTGATTTATTTTAATATTTTATTTCTATTTTTTAATTTGTTGTTCAACAAAAATATTATTGAACGGTATACCTCTGTATTTATATTGTTTAATATAGTATCTTTTAGGGGTTAGTTTGTTTTTCCTCAATTTATGAATGAAAATTTATGAAAAACATATTTCTATGATTATAACAAATTTCGTCAGTGTAGCCGCCTTTGGAAAGTTTTAAAACTACCTAGGCTTAAATTATTTCTGTTTTTTTTCTAGAAATTGGGTTTTATTTATTTCGTCTTTCAGGCGAAATTTGAAATTTTTCTTTTCTCATTTTTCGGCTCCTGGACTAGCACTAATTTTTCCCCGTGAGCACCAATTAGCACAAATTGGGCTTAATCGGTATGCACAGTTTCATTTTGAAATTCGAAAGTTTCCCAGCTGCAGTTACCCACACGTGGTATCAAACTTATTAAAAACGAAATTTCTTTTCTCAGTACCGTACAGCCTTGAGGTATAGTGAAGTGAATTAATAATAAATAATAATGAAAATTATTCTAAGGTTATTTTCAGAATTTTCAGGAATATTCCGGAAGCGGTGTAAATTACGAGTATTGTTGTAAATCCTTAAATTCTATAACATCTTCTACATACAAGATATTGAATTTAGCTGATACCTCCGCTTCTATTTATTTAAGATGACACTGATCTGTTTGGGACCAAGTACCAATATTGCATTTTTTTTGCACACATGACTTTCTAAATTGCATCGGCATGTCTCCATCGAACATTATTTTCTATCCAAACCGCACATGCAAAGCTATTAATACAGTAAACCAGGAATTCGAAACCACTAACTAACTGTTACTTTCATATAATTTACAACTTAATCCAAATTTACCAAAGCATATCAGGTTTCGCGCTTAAACGAAACTAAAACCAATTTTGATGAATTACTGTCTCACTTCCCCTCCAGCTGTGCATTAAAACACATATGTACATATGTATGTCCCAACCATATGATAAATAGTATTGATATGCAAATTAAATTACCTTATATTGTTTTAATTGTTGTTGCTGTTTCCATTTTATCTATTTATCTTTATTTATACATAATATTCATTTAAATTTGCATTTATCTTATTAGAAAATAAAATGATGATGAGATGATTTCTTAATGTTATATGTTTTATAAACAAAAACCACTTTAGCATCAATATTATGATTTTTTATGATTCTTACATAAAAATAAAATTACGATCGCGCATATAAAAAGTTGTCGACGGGAGCAAAAAGCGCAAGTGACGCTGCTTATGCAGATTGCGTACCCCCTTTTGTAAAGTTTAGATTGTAGACGATATGATAGGTGGGACTTCGTTTGCATATATTTCTGAAGTGTTAATTATAAATGTTGGATTTTTAATTAATTTATGATAATCATATGTTAAGATGTACTTCAGATAATTTTTATAGTGCTGTGAGCACGTCGATGATGACTATATGATTTTGAACATGATTCGGATGTCCGGTGTGTATACTATATGGTGTGAACGTGACATAAAAGGTTAATTTTATTGGTTTGAAGTGAATTTCAATATAACGCTTACGAAATATCCCATAAATCTAAAACTTTTTTTTTGCGCGGATACGGATCGATTAATTCTTAACAAATCCGTTAAAATTTATATCATACCTTCTAGCAATGCAACATAAAATATATTAGCTAAGCATACACTACTAAGAGCATAACACCACAATGCACGATAAAGTTATGAAATTATGATTGATTTCGAATTTTACAAGCAAACATAAAATATTGGGAAAACAGTTTTATGATTTATAGGCCAAACGGTTCATAATAATGAATAAAAAACTACAAATAAATTTATTCTCATCCATCTCTTCATATTAAACCGATAAAAAATCGGACACCATTATGTGATTATGGTACGATGTAAATTAATTGCTGCGGTTTATATAGGAAGTCCAAAATGGACAGATAACATTATGATTAATCGCAAATAATCGATTAGCATGCGCTAACATAAACCAATTTGACTAAAAGGTGAGCGATGTTATATGTGTAAGACAAGGTACCAGGAAACCGTTGAAAATGTTCAATACTGTGTAAATAGATGTTATTTATATCGCCTGTGGGTACCCAATGCAGTTTAGATAATTCATGGAAAATAATATTCAGTTCCGTTATTAAACATACTAGACCATGGATCATAGAACGTCGCTCGGTCAAAGTTGGTTGAATTGGAAGTTTGTTTTGTGCTATTAATATGCCATTCACCATACTTCAACTGTATGTAGACTTCCAACAGGCATATGATAGTATCAATCACGAGAACCTCTGCACCGCGGTTATATGTTTTGGAATAGTGGACAGCTCGTTTTTCTGTGTAAATTAACAACGTCGGCAGATGATAAAGTGCTTCTTGGCCGAAGACCTAGCGATATCAAACATAGTTTCATAACTTTTTTCTATACGCAAGAGTATCTCTATGGCATATTTCGGAATCGGTGACCATAATTTTGATAGCGTAGAAAATTTTAAATACCTCGGGTCAATAATGGCATCGTCAAATGATATGCAGGTAGAAATAAAAGCTTAAATTGGTAACGAACACCGAGTTGTCGGTGTCACTCACTTTAGGTTATTGTGATTAGATATGTATGTGAAGTTGGCCCAAATGTCAACCCAAAAAAACGCAGCGGCAACATGAAAACTATAATTTCTGTCACGTAAGAACTGTCAGCCCAAAAAAATCGTATGTCACGACATTTTAATGATGTCAGCCCAAAATACAAAAATAGTTTTCGTTTTAGATTTTTGAAGTAAGCCGAAATTAATTAATGTAAGTTGAGATTTTAGAATGACGTTTACATAAAGCCTCTTTGGAACGCACTATATATCGTAATGGGAGTTAAGATGTTGTGCATTGGTGAACAGTCATTCGTGGTAAAAGATCGTCAAACGTTGGCGATGACGAGGAATGAACCCTTCAATCTTGTATATATATAAAAAGAAGTGTACATTTTGATTGTCACTCCATAACTCGAGAACGGCTCAACCGATTGCCATAACATTTTTAGTTAAGGTGCAGAGAGGAGTGATGATGGTTAGTTGATTTTGAAATTCAAAATCGGTTCAGCCATTCTTGAGTTATGATTTTTTCTGAAATGAAATCGTTCTTTGCAAAACAACAACAAATACGCACGTAAAATCGAAAAATTGCAAATATCTCGAAAACGGTGCGTCTGAGCGAAAGGTATACTAATAAGGTCACTTTTCTCCCCACACCCCATGCACACACTTTGTAATCGCTTGGGTATGGTCCCAGCCCCCCCCCCCCCCCTTTTGAAACAATTTTAATTCAACATTTGAAAAAAAAAAGTTTAAATTTCGGTCGACCTAACGAAAAAAAGATCGATTCAAACTAATACATAAACCAGTGCCGTATATGTATACGGCCGTCTAACAAAGTTTTGAGTGTGTATGTAAGGAGTCCCAGAAAAGGTAAACACGAAAAAAAAAATCCATACAAATGCTATGGGGAAAAATTTTTGAAAAGTTTTTTTTTCACGTTATTTATTTATATTTCGTAAATGTGGCCGAAAAATAAATTTTCATTTCCCTGAGCATGAACTTTGTTTATTTATCATTAATTTTGAAAAGTTATTTTTCATTTTTAAGATGAATTAAAATACGCAATCAAGACGCAATGATTATCAAGTTGATAATCATTGGATTGTGCCTTATTCTCCACTATTGTCAAAAGTATTTCAGGATCACATAAATGTTGAGTACTGTAAATCTGTGAAGTCGATTAAATACATTTGCAAATATGTGAATAAAGGCAGTGATATCGCTGTTTTTGGATAGCTGGTGACAATAGCAATGATGAAATCGCCCAATATCAAATGGGGCGCTATATTAGCACTAATGAAGCTCTTTGGAGAATTTATTCATTTCCAATTCATGAGTGATATCCTGCTGTTGTTCATTTGGCTGTTCATCTTGAAAATGGCCACCGTGTGTTTTTTACCGATGCAAATGTACAGCAGAGAGCAGCACAGCCACCAACAACAACATTAACTGCATTCTTTCAATTGTGTGAAAGCGATGAATTTGCCAGAACGTTGCTGTATTCAGTTGTAACGCATTATTTCACTTGGGCTGCAAAGGAATGGCAACGACGTAAACAAGGAACACCTGTTGATGGCCATCCGGGTGTTTTTTTTTGCAGATACTATGGGAAGATTATACACAGTTCATCCAAACAATGCAGAATCTTATTATTTGCGGTTGTTGTTAGTAAATGTTGTTGGAGCACGTTCATTTCAATATTTGCGAAGATTAAATGGTCATTTATGTGTGATGTATCGTGAAGCATGTCAGCAATTAGATTTACTTGAAAATAATGCGCATTGGGATTTAACGCTTCATGATGCATCGATTGCTTCTTCTCCACATCAAATACGTATGTTATATGCCATAATCATATCAAAATGTTTTCCTTGAATTGTGGAATAAATATACAAGGATTTTATGGTAGAAAACTATTTGATCGGAATGCGTCATCATACGAGAAACGCTGATTTCATTGAAAATGTATAATAAAGCATTGATAGCGATCGTGCCTATAACAATTGCAAATAAAGCATTAGGGCAATTAGGTTTGTCACCACCCAATAGTCCAATGCATGATTTATTTGATCGAGAATTGCAACGTGAACAACAGTATGATCCCAATGAATTGCAAACATTTGTGAATTTGAATGTTCCCAAATTAAATGACCATCAAAAACATGTATATGATACCATCATTCAAGCTGTACAAAATGAAGTCGGTGGATTATATTTTTTGGATGCGCCTGGTGGTACGGGAAAAAGATTTGTGGTATCACTGATTTTGACAGCCATTCCATCGCAACGAAAAATTGCATTGGCACTTGCTTCGTCGGGAATCGCTACTGCTCTATTGGATGGTGGACGAACAGCTCACTCTGCATCAAAATTGCTGTTGAATGTTCAGGTGAGCTTATATTTATTGATTGATCACTTTAAAATTTAATCGATATTATTGTAAAATATATTTATTCTCAAATTAACTGGTACAATGACGCATAAAAAATCGCTGGAAGCATTACACCGTACAATGCAAGATCTACGTCAGAATCAAGAAATTTTTGGTGGTGCATTAATATTATTGTAAGGCGATTTTCGTCCACGTTCCACGATCAACACCGGCGGATGAGATCAATGCATGCTTAAAGTCTTCTCTTCTGTGGCGACATTGAACATAAATATGCGCGTTCAATTGCACAACGACCAATCTGCAGATCGGTTCTCGAAGCAATTGCTAGATACTGGAAATGGCAAAGTTCGAGTCGATAATACAAATGGATTGATTACATTGCCGACCAATTTTTGTACCATTCTCCAATCAACAGAAGAGTTGATTGAAAGTGTGTTCCCAAATATTGTTCAAAATTACAGGAATCACAATTGGTTGAGAGAACGCACAATACTGGTACCAAAAAATGTACACGTCAATGCAATCAATTATCATATTCAAAAAAAACTACCAGGTGCAGTGACATCATCATATAAATCTGTTGATAGCGCAATGAATGCAGAATGAATGAATGAATGGATGCAGTGAATTATCCAATTGAATTTTTCAATTCATTGGAACCACATGGTATGCCACCGCATTGTTTGAATTTAAAGGTTGGCTCATCAATTATTTTACTGCGGAATTTAAATGCACCAAAACTGTGCAATGGCACAAGATTGGCATTAAAAAAATTGATGCCGAATTTAATTGAAGCCACAATATTGACCGGAACAGCGAAAAGTGAAATTGTGCTCATACCACGTATTCCACTGATTTCAACAGACATGTCATTTGAATTTAAGCGTTTGCAATTCCCAGTACGTCTATCATTTGCTATGTCCATCAATAAGGCGCAAGGATAAACGTTTCAAATATGCGGATTAAATTTGGAGGAGCCGTGCTTTTCACATGGACAGCTATACGTGGCCTGCTCAAGAGTTGGAACTTCAAATTGTTTGTTTGTGCTCGCTTCAAATGGGCAAACGAAAAGTATTGTATATCCAAATGTTTTGGATTGATATTAATAATTTTGAAATACAATGCATTAATTTCATAAAAAAAATGAAGAATATTTTATTTCTTTTTTTGGTTGGTTGGAACGAAGTGCATCAGGGTTCGCTATATAATATAATTTTTATCAATTAACATTTTACTAATTTAATTACATAATTTTAAACCAAACAAATTTTCAAACAAAGAACGTTACAACAAATTTATACGAATTTCATCTATATATATAAAACAAAGTCGGGTTAGTTACACCATTTATAACTGAAGAACGGCTGGACCGATTTTTATGATCTTTGTTTTGTTGGATTTGACTCCGTTCCGAATAGCATAATAACTATTAAAACATTGGAAAAATTCACCAAAAAAAATTATCAAGAAAATTCATTTTCTCATACATTAGTACATTTTGTTTTTTTTTTTTTTATTTTGTTCGTCTTAATACAGTGGTGGTTTAGGAAAAAAAGAAAAGTCGGAAAAACTCAAAAGGGAAGCCCCAAAAATCTAATAAAAAAACCTTTTTTTATATGAATTTTGTAGGTGTAGTTTGTATGTAACGAGTGGTGCAGTGGTTAAAGCTTCGGTGCTTGGACTGCAAGGTACTGGATACGAATCCGACTGGAGGCTTGCATGTACATTTACTATTTTATTTTTTATCCAATTTTTTTTATTTCATCTACTTAGCTATATAATTCATGATGGAAATGGTGGATTATTTTTCTTCGATGCGCCCGGTGGAACTGGGAAGGCATTCCTCATATCATTGATTTTGGCCACTGTTCGTGCGAGATCCAATACTGCTGTAGCAGTTGCTCAGCGTTGAAATTGTCGTTAGACCTTCAATCGGTGATGAATTAATCACTCATTATCCGAAATGAAAATATGATTATGAAACCTCATTTGAGGCGGCCAAATCCCTTAATGGGATATAGTGCCAGAGAAAGAGAGAGAGAGAGAGAGTAATTCATTTTATCTTAATAAAAAACTCAATTTAATTAAGCTATAATAACTTTAAACAACATTTACTGATTTTGAGGCGGTACGAAGTTCGCCGGGTCAGCTAGTTTCATATAAAATATTTATTACATTTTTTAATAATATTCTTCCATCAGGTATCTTTCCATTGCCATCATTTAACAGCAGTTTGCATTCCAATAGCTCATTAACAATATTGCCAAATCAATTTTCCATTATAATGTTTACACTCTAATACAATGTACTTATTGTACAGATATACGAAAAATAAATTTTCAATAACTAAATGCTGTGACATATATTTAAATCGAGAGACAATACAAAAGAAAAGGTTTACTTAGGGCCAACAAGGCGGACCGGGCTCAGTTAGTTTTTTATAAATTTATAAATCTGTTTGTAATTCAAATTTTTTTGTTTTTTTTATTTTTTGTTATTTTTTTTACATTGGTCATCGGTTATTCGTGTTTAAGATAATCGAGTGTTGGCGACAGTGAGAAGTGAACCCTATACAATGTTTTATACATTCGTAAATGTGTTTGTAATTTAAATTTACCAGAACAACCAATGACCAATACCCAAAATCTCAACTTCCATTAAGATATACAGTGTGTTTGTAACGAATTTCCTAAATTTATCATCTTACAATATTACCACTGGCAGTTGTTATTAAATAAACCTACCTATTAAACCTACCTAAATTCCTTGCTGTTTATTTTTCTTGGTTCAAATAATTCATGTCAATTTTATATACTTACCTAAATTTCCATACTTAACCATTTCTATTCATACTTACCGACTTTTGAACATATACTTGTGTTTCCTTCTTACCTACCCTGTGTTGCATTACAATTCCGAAATTGATCAGCTGGTCAAAATTGTACTAATTAGTACAGGTGACGATATTGGCAAAGGGGAAAATAATTAAAACGCGATCTTCTATGACAACCGAGCCGTAATAAAAAAATCGTTTTGAGGTTGAAGAGCAAGTTAGTTGGAGACGTCAAACAAGAAAGGTCGAAAATCGACAATAATATTGTGACCAAAAATAAATTAAAAATAAAAATAAAAATTTACCTAAAAAGTTCATTTTTGTAAATTTAATTAAGTATATAGTAATACCTGTGTATGTAATGTACAATAAGTATATAAAAGTAAAATGATTTCATTTTGTTTGTCTAAGTTATAAAATAAAACAAAAACAAAATTATACCATCTTGTGAATAAATACTTTGTTTTCATAAAATAAGGATTGGATAGTGTAAAGAAAAATTGTATGCATCGATAATAAATTATGGTGCGATGTAGTGTGTCTTAAAAGAAAATCTAGATACAGTTAATAAATAAATTATAAACTATTTGGGTGTTGTATTATTGTTTGTGTACAAAAATTCACCGAAAACAAAAAAAAAAGGTTGACTTGTGTTCCTAAACGTTTTATTAATCCACGCTGGGGGCTAATACTACCGTAAATAAATAATCACGGGCGATAGTAACCAACAACAACATAAAATAAATCGTACCATATACAACATTATATGCTGCTATTACATACCATCGAGATACGAGAGGGTGGTATATACAAGTAGTGTATTGTGCATAAGAAACATTGCTACGGGTGTACGAATATAAGAGTAAACAACAGAGGTGCAACCCAGGGGTGCGATTTTACGGAGTTTCGCGAAGCTGCTCACCAATCTGGATGGTTCGAGAAAAATTGTAAAGTATAGCATGATACTCTTTTCTTAAATTACCGTTTCTTTTATTTTTAAATCTTTAAATTTTTAGTTTGAAATTTTTTTTTCTTAACGTACTTTTTATTTGATATCAAAAGTTTCATTTTTGATTTATTTTTGTTCGGATATTAATCTTCCTATGAAGATTTTTTCTTTCGTGTGTGTGTTCTCCGATATAAACCATATGACATTTGCTCTGTCCTGTCGGTAAATATAATATGTGCTAAAGTGTAGTGCGTTTCGGGAGGATAATGGGATGAGGTGCTATGTGATTTCAAGGTTCTATATGCTGCTTTTCGGATGTTTTCTTTTATTTTGATTCTAATTTGGGAATTTTAGGCACACGTTAAGTTTATTTATTTTTTTGTAACATGGCTGCTGGTTAGCGGTGGATAGCGGGACCCCCCAGTCCGACTACGAGCTATCAGAAGTGTGCGACCACCGTAACAGCCTTGAGGCCAAGCCATGAGGTTACAAATGGCGCCGAAACAGGGACCGTAAGGGTCTTATTATTTATCATGTTTTAATTTTAACAGTTATATTTTGTGATTATGTAAGCAGGTGGCCCTAAGAAGGCATCCAGGTAGCTTCACTACCCAGCTATAACAGGTAGATCATATAAACCGCTTAATATAAACGCGGTTGATTTATCTCGTTTTGTACTTTGCCCTTCAGGTTTTCAACAAGCACATTTTAGTGACTTGTCAAATAAACTGTTTTTTTTCCTACTTGATCATTTCTTGATTTTAATTTCGGTACTTTACAAATTTTAGCTATTGTTAATCGATGTGATTGATAGTTTTTGTATTTGTCGTGCAATTGATTTTTCATGAATTGAATACCTTGTATTGCAATATGAAAATTCCTCATGAAGATTGATCGTAGCCTCAAAATTTTTCTTTCAAATAGTTTTTTTTTCAAATTTTTTACCGGGTCCGTATTATTTTTCTGCTGTTAATAAACAAACTGTTAGTGATCGATAAAGATTTTAATTCTGAGGTCGATTGATGGTTCGGAGAGTCCGAATTCTTCGTCTCAATTAAACAATCTTTCTTCAATAATAGCTTGTTCAATAGCTGGGTTTCAATAAATTGTTTTCAAGAAATATCAAGTATGACGTCATGATTAAAGTAGTTTTTTTACGAATATTTTTTTTTCTATTCTTCATTTTGATTCCAAATTAAATTTCAAAACAATCATCAATTATTGATTTTCACATCGGGTTCACAGTCGATTGTTCATGATTTGAATTCCTTGTGTTCCAGTGAAGTGAAAATTACTTTTGAAAATTGAACATAGAAGCATAGCAATTTTATTTTCGCTCTCATAATTAACTTCAATTTAATAATTAATTCATTTTTGTTATTATTATTACCAGTACAAATAAATTATCAATGATCGATAAATTTGAATATTGAGAACGATTGATGGTTCGGAGAGTTCGAATTCTTCGTCTCAAACAAATTTCACGCCTCGTTAATAATTTATCAATATCCCATTTATCATCTTGTTTTGGAATCAGATGAAGTAATTAATTTCAATTAATAATAGTCCGTTTACACATATAGAACTGCAATCGAATCATTTAGTTGTTTACTATATATAAACAATTTTATCACAACAGCAACTGATGACAAGAAACATAGCACTTTAGTGTCATTTATCTCTCCCGCTTTAATGATCTGAATCAATTATATTATTTGTTTGAATATACATATTTATTTTGATTATATTATATATTTATAATTATTTTTTTTATATATTTTTATATACATATATATATTATTTTCCTAAATTAAATAACAAATATCGTTACCAGTACTAGCTAACCTTTTGATCAATTTTGGGAATCAGGCGATTGATGTTTCTCAATTGCTACAATTTATTGCGAAACAATTTAAATAATAATAATATTTTTTTTAGTATTATTTGTACAATTATAACATTTTTATTTTTCTTAATTATATACATATGTTGAAAGGTCTTTCCAATTAATATACTATCCTTTTCCCTAACTTTACCTGACTTATACTAAATAACTTGAAATTGCCATATACCACTGCCGTTAACACATTTTTTATAATAAACCTTTTGATACTAAGGTAATTTAATCGTTTATCTTACACAATAATTTCGCGTATTTATTTATATATCGTTTTTGACGTGTGAAGTGTTCATTAAGTTTCTGAGTTAATTAAATTTTGGAAGTAACAAGTAAAATGGAGCAATTATTATTTGAAAGTTTAAATCCGGACGAGTTAGAGGTGGAATACCAAGTTCGTGAATTAGCAAGCGCCTCAGTTGGAGTCGAGAAAAAATTCCTAGAAGTAGTTCAAAGAGAGTATCAGAATGCGAATTTAAAACCAAAAATATCACATATTAAGGATGAACCTGAGAAAGAGTTAAATGCCATTAACCAGCAAACTGCGATAATAGACAACACATTGGATCAATTAGAAAATAGCCCAGTAATTGATAAAAGAAAGATGCTTTTCCGCATCATGCACTGGAGAGATAGGGCACAGCGGTTGTACAATTCGTTTCCCGATTTAACTGGAAGTGCGGTGGTAATAAATTCTCTAGATAGGCTTTACCGATTCATCAGCCGTGATATTAAGAGAGCTGAAAAGAACAGCGAATCATCGAAAAAGGATCACAAGCGACAAAAGCCAGATTTTTCCAAGAACGATCAAAGGAATGACTCTGAACAAGATCATAGACGCCACGAGACCGAAGCGGGAAAATCTGAGGCAGAACTGGAGGAGAGACTACAGAAACGGTTTTCCAAACAGATCGATGAGTTGTCTCAAAAACTGATGGAAAAACTTGCATCATTCTCAAAGCAAGATAGCGAAAAACAGTCACGGAAAAAACATTCTAAGGCATCAACCCATAGGCATAAAACGTCGGAATCGGGAAGTGGATCTGAAACTAGTTCAGAAATATCTCATCAATATCGAAACAAGTCACGATCATTTAATTCGAGTTACAGACGACGCGCGGATCCATCTAAATGGAAGTTGTCCTTTTCCGGTCGAGAAAGTAAGCGGGATGAAAACGTACAAGATTTCGTTATGCGATTAGAGGAATATGCAATGCAAGATGACGTACCAAAACCCGAGCTGGTAACTTTAATGCGAAACTTCGTTACAGACAAAGCGGACAAGTGGTACTACAATTTTATTAGAAAGAACAAATACGCCACTTGGAAAGATATGAAGGATTCGCTAATAGATCGGTTTAGTAGTATCGAAGGGGACCGCGAAACCAGGAAGTACATAAGATGTCGTACTCAAGCTGCGAAAGAAACATTCAACGATTTTCTAACGGAAATTGAGAGTGCAAATTACCGCTTAATAAATCCGCTTCCAGACGATGAAATATTAGAACTCCTCCTAGATAACATGAATCCGGCATTGAAGAGCGCAACTCATCACATGAAGATTAACAATATCGCGTCATTGAGGAAAATATGCGACAACTTCGAAAAATTATGGAACACATCCGGATTTGATCCCAGACGTCTCATCGAAACGCGGGTAAAGCGAACCCTTGCAATAGCCCAACTATCGGATCAACAGGAGTCTTCATCCAGTGTGCCAAAGTTTCAAGGTATAAAATACGACTATGAAACAGACGAAGATGTGGACCATAAGGAGGAACGTTCATCGGACGTCAGTGCAATCAACCGGGTACAGTTTGTCGTATGCTGGAATTGTAAGGACTTGGGTCACAAATATACAACTTGCAAAATGGAGAAAACGCATAGCTTTTGTGAAGGTTGTGGCTTGGCGAACATCAACATAACGGATTGTCTGAGGTGTCAGAAGAAAAAGCAATTTCAGGGAAATTCGCGGCCGAGCGCGATCAATCCTGGGGAATCACGTTCGGGGAAAAATGGGAGCCCCAGACCAATAATGAAGCTAAACCCAAACAAATTATAGATTCTTCGAATTCAACAATGATTTCACCACCTCATCGTAATGATTTCGTATCAGATTTACTTAATAATCGAATAAAACGTGTAAGAAGTTATTGGAAAAAAATAAAATCTTTTAATTATTTATGCAATATCTCCACTGTTACGGAATTTATGCCTAATGACCCTCGACCTTACGCAAAAATTTCAATTCTCGGTCATATAAAATTTGGATTACTAGACAGCGGGGCCAGCGTAAGCATTTTAGGTAAAGGCAGTGAAGAGTTTTTAAGATCGTTGGCAGTATCGGTTAAGAAATTGAATACTTACATTCAAACAGCAGATGGAACATCAAACGTAGTGATCGGACACGTTCATCTACCAGTGTCATATATGGGTAAGACCGAAAACCTAAAATTTTGCATAGTACCAACACTCCGGGCAGAAATATATTTAGGAGTAGATTTCTGGAGGAAGTTTAACGTAGCACCAGACGTCATCAGTGAAGTGATTTTTCAGAGCAGCACCACGACAAAGACTGAGAATCGCCATGAGTTAAGCCCTAATCATGAAGAACAGCTTCAGGGAATCATAAACAGTTTTCCTTCATTCGGAAAGACAGGACTGGGAAGGACGAACCTTGTAACACACCATATAGATGTCGGAAATTGTGCACCCATAAAACAAAGACACTACCCAGTATCTCCAGTAAAGCAAGAGTTAATATATCTGGAATTAGACCGAATGATTTCCCTTGGCGTGATAGAGGAGAGCACCAGTGCATGGAGTTCCCCAGTGGTGTTGGTAACCAAAGCAAACGGCAAATCTAGACTATGTTTAGACTCACGGAAAATTAACGCAATTACCAAGAAAGATGCTTACCCGCTGCCAATCATCGATGGTCTACTTGGAAGGCTTCAGGAAACAAAATACATCAGCAGCATCGACCTAAAGGATGCATTTTGGCAGATACCTCTCTCCGAGAGCGCGAAAGAGATTACGGCTTTTACGGTTCCAGGCCGTCCTCTCTATCAGTTCTGCGTCATGCCGTTTGGGTTGTGTAACGCACCCCAAACCATGTGCAGACTGATGGATCGAGTGATACCACATGTGCTTAGAGATAGAGTTTTCGTCTATTTAGACGACCTCTTAGTCATTTCAGCCAGTATCGACGAGCACCTGGAAACCTTAAAGGCCGTGTCACATTTTTTGTCCAAAGCAGGGTTGACGATAAATGTAGAAAAAAGTCATTTCGTGCTCAAGGAGACGAGGTATCTAGGGTTCCTGATTGGCGAACGTGGTTTGAGGACCGACCCATCGAAAATTGACGCGATTACATCTTTTCCAGCTCCAAAATCGGTTAAACAAACTCGTAGACTCTTAGGGATGGCCGGTTGGTATCGCCGATTTGTCTGCAACTATGCCGAAGTAACAGCGCCAATTACCAATTTACTCAAAAAGGGAGTGAAATATCAATGGACCGAGGAAGCAGACGCAGCTTTCAATAAACTTAAATGCTTACTCTCCAACGCACCGGTATTGCATAACCCTGACTTCTCGAAAACCTTTTATATTCGCTGTGACGCTAGCACACAAGGAATCGGAAGTGTCCTTTTTCAGATAGACAGCGACCAAAATGAAACACCGATAGCCTTCATGTCGCAAAAGTTAAACGCTGCCCAGCGTAACTATACTGTAACCGAGCTGGAGTGCCTGGCAGCCATAGTAAGTGTAAAAAAATTTCGTCCGTATATAGAAGGTTACAGGTTTACAATCATTACCGACCACGCCAGCCTGCAATGGCTCATGTCCCAGAAAGAGTTAAGCGGCAGACTAGCAAGATGGAGTCTGAAGATGCAGGGCTTCGATTTCCAGATAATACATCAAAAGGGAAGGGAAAACATTGTCCCAGACGCATTGTCAAGAATATATTGTGATACAATTATGGAGATCAACCAAGATTTAAAACTACATGGTGACATTGTATTTGATAGTAATGTTGTCCAGGACCAAACGTACATGGGCCTTTTGTCTAAAATACAACAAGATCCCCAAACTTATCCGAACCTACGAATTCTACGGCATCAGATTTTTATAAGGATAGAACCGAAATCGTACGAAAATTTAACAGACATTCCTTGTTGGAAATTATGGATACCGAGCGACTATCGGGAGAAGTTGATTATCAGCGAGCACGATACACCCAACGGCGCGCATGGCGGTATTCGCAAAACGTTAGACCGCTTGAGACGTTTGTATTATTGGCCAAGGATGACAATAGACGTGCACCAATATATTGCCAATTGCGATATATGCAAGCAGACAAAAGCTAGTAATCAGTGCTTACGCCCACCATTGGGAAAACAAACAATATCAGAGAGACCGTGGCAGAAGATCTATATCGATTTACTGGGACCTTATCCCCGAACATCAACAGGAAAAACTACAATATTGATCGTAGTGGACAACCTAACCAAGTTCGTTTATCTTAAACCTCTGGCAAAAGCTACCGCTACAAAAATCGTTGAATTTCTTCGAGACGAATTATTCACACTGTTCAGTGTGCCAGAAACGATTCACAGCGATAATGGCGTGCAATTCGTTGGGAAGGAGTTTGCTGCATTAATTAAGGATTTTGGAATACATCACATGAAAACCGCCTATTACTCCCCGCAAAGTAACGCATCTGAACGAATTAACCGTTCGATTGTGGCCGCGTTACGAGCCTACGTAGGTAAGAAACATTCGAGTTGGGATAAATTTTTGCCAGAAATTGGGAGCGCACTTCGCAATTCGATCCACCAGTCAACCAATTATTCACCACATTTTCTACTATTTGGTTACCACAAAATCTTACATGGTAAGGATTACCAACTGCTGCGTGACGTCGAACTACTGAGCGAGAATGATGTGCAGTGGGTGGAAACTCCAGATAGGCTGGCAATCATACATAATGAGGTCAAAAATAATTTGATTAAAGCTTATAATCGATACTCAAACCAATACAATCTTCGTACTAAAGACCGATCACTAGAAGCTGGGCAAAAAGTGTTTGTTAAGCAACATCCGGTTAGCGATGCAAATAAACAATTTACCGCTAAATTTGCCTACCAATATCGAAAGGCATTTGTAAAAGAAAAACTCGGTTTGCTTTATTATCGCTTGGTTGATGAAAATAATAAAGAATTAGGCATTTTTCATCTCATGGACATTAAAACCTAATCGGTCTTCCTCAATGCGAACGTTCGGGTAAACTTTAGTTAATTTTTTTTTTTTTTTCAGCTTCAACTTCAAATGCGAGAGTATTTGAATTTGAACCTGCCCTGTAACGAATTTCCTAAATTTATCATCTTACAATATTACCACTGGCAGTTGTTATTAAATAAACCTACCTATTAAACCTACCTAAATTCCTTGCTGTTTATTTTTCTTGGTTCAAATAATTCATGTCAATTTTATATACTTACCTAAATTTCCATACTTAACCATTTCTATTCATACTTACCGACTTTTGAACATATACTTGTGTTTCCTTCTTACCTACCCTGTGTTGCATTACAATTCCGAAATTGATCAGCTGGTCAAAATTGTACTAATTAGTACAGGTGACGATATTGGCAAAGGGGAAAATAATTAAAACGCGATCTTCTATGACAACCGAGCCGTAATAAAAAAATCGTTTTGAGGTTGAAGAGCAAGTTAGTTGGAGACGTCAAACAAGAAAGGTCGAAAATCGACAATAATATTGTGACCAAAAATAAATTAAAAATAAAAATAAAAATTTACCTAAAAAGTTCATTTTTGTAAATTTAATTAAGTATATAGTAATACCTGTGTATGTAATGTACAATAAGTATATAAAAGTAAAATGATTTCATTTTGTTTGTCTAAGTTATAAAATAAAACAAAAACAAAATTATACCATCTTGTGAATAAATACTTTGTTTTCATAAAATAAGGATTGGATAGTGTAAAGAAAAATTGTATGCATCGATAATAAATTATGGTGCGATGTAGTGTGTCTTAAAAGAAAATCTAGATACAGTTAATAAATAAATTATAAACTATTTGGGTGTTGTATTATTGTTTGTGTACAAAAATTCACCGAAAACAAAAAAAAAAGGTTGACTTGTGTTCCTAAACGTTTTATTAATCCACGCTGGGGGCTAATACTACCGTAAATAAATAATCACGGGCGATAGTAACCAACAACAACATAAAATAAATCGTACCATATACAACATTATATGCTGCTATTACATACCATCGAGATACGAGAGGGTGGTATATACAAGTAGTGTATTGTGCATAAGAAACATTGCTACGGGTGTACGAATATAAGAGTAAACAACAGAGGTGCAACCCAGGGGTGCGATTTTACGGAGTTTCGCGAAGCTGCTCACCAATCTGGATGGTTCGAGAAAAATTGTAAAGTATAGCATGATACTCTTTTCTTAAATTACCGTTTCTTTTATTTTTAAATCTTTAAATTTTTAGTTTGAAATTTTTTTTTCTTAACGTACTTTTTATTTGATATCAAAAGTTTCATTTTTGATTTATTTTTGTTCGGATATTAATCTTCCTATGAAGATTTTTTCTTTCGTGTGTGTGTTCTCCGATATAAACCATATGACATTTGCTCTGTCCTGTCGGTAAATATAATATGTGCTAAAGTGTAGTGCGTTTCGGGAGGATAATGGGATGAGGTGCTATGTGATTTCAAGGTTCTATATGCTGCTTTTCGGATGTTTTCTTTTATTTTGATTCTAATTTGGGAATTTTAGGCACACGTTAAGTTTATTTATTTTTTTGTAACATGGCTGCTGGTTAGCGGTGGATAGCGGGACCCCCCAGTCCGACTACGAGCTATCAGAAGTGTGCGACCACCGTAACAGCCTTGAGGCCAAGCCATGAGGTTACATGTTCTCAAAGTGGCTATATGTGGGCCATTCATGCCATGAGATACCAATTACATCGTCCTAAAACTTTACACCGGCGATGTCCATTGTCATGTGGATTTCATATTTCATTGAATGGTTCTATCATCTTAATAATGACAAGGGGATCCCCTTAAACTTCCGATCCACCTCCTCCCCCAACAATTGATTAGTTCGTTTAATGCGCCGATGTATACTTCAACATAAATTCTAATTAGAGTCAGAAGTTAAGTCTCAAATAAACTGCTACGGAACTGAAATGTATTATTTATTTCGGTTATTTGTGATTTGATAGAATTGATTTATCTATCATGCGGGTTTGATAGTTTTACGACATATTTATTTTTGGGCTGACATTAAAATATGGCGGTTTTGCTGTAGTAACAGATTAAGTTTTGATTTAACATATCGAAAATACAAAATTTTTGGCAGATACTTGATGCAGCAAATGTTCGTATATTTTACAGAACCTTAATTGTTTTGGGGTTAACATTTTTGGCCCAACTTCATATACATTAGCAACCACGACAAGTTTTTTAAAGATTTATCACTTTTGTATCTTAATATTTTCAATCACGATAGTTTCATTTTTTCACGACACTTGCATTAGTGTTGCCAGCTTTTAAAACCCCCATTTTTGGGGCTAGAGTTTTGGGCCAAATTCATATAGGTTGATTAGATCTTTCGCACTTTTCGCAACCCCACACACTATAAATTACTCATAAGATCTGTGCTGGCTTGCAGAAGCAAGAGCTGAACCCTGACCTCTAATGACTCTAGAATGATGTCTACATTATACGTCGAGGAAGGTCATCGTTCTATCTTTGGTTTAACAAAAGTTGCGTTCAATGATTCGTATGAACCATGAGATAATTCTAGATAAACTTCTCGGAAGCAGCGATATTATCGGATTCATCAAATCTAATCCCCACAATAACACATGATAACCAATGTGTTTCAACAAAAACCGCCTTTGTATGTTGTAGAGGATAACCCCGACTGCACTGGTGTGATGACATCGAATCAGAAACACGCATGATAGGATGTCATAACTGGTGAGCAGAGACAATTGATTGGTACACATGAGAGACCACTGTGAAGGCGAAATGAAATTCCCTTCATGGTGTGTAAAAGCTAGATAGAGAGGGAGAAACAAATAGCAGTTGCTTATTTAATTCTGAATACATAACAGTTAAATAATATTATGATACATTTGCGTCTCGCCAGACAATTAACAACATTTTTTTTATTTTTCATTGGCCCATGCCACACGTAAAAAAAAATGCCGCATTTTTCTTCGTTTCTTTCCCCGTTTACCTATGATATGTACAAGTTTTAATTGCGACTTAAAGGCTGATTCCACACGAGAGTTTTTTGTATTTTGGCATTTTTTTTCAACCAATGTTTTGTTCTGCTCTCTCTTAAATAAATTTTTTTTTTATTTTATTTATTTTTGAGTTGTGTGGTTGAACAGAAAATTTGTTTAAGTCGCAATTAAAACTTGTCATAGGTAAACGGTGAAAGAAACGAAGAAAAATGCGGCATTTTTTTACGTGTGGCATGGGCCAAACAAATTTTCTGTTCAACCACACAACTCAAACATAAATGAAATAAAAAATATTTCATGGACATTTTTGACTCATTTTAGTTAAAATTTTATTTAAGAGAGCAGAACAAAACATTGATAGAAAAAAAATGCTAAAATACAAAAAACTCTCGTGTGTCATCAGCCATTGGCCATCAGTTTCTATGTTGTACTTTATGGAATCGTCATTTCTTTTCGAACTAGGGATGTGCAATAAATATCGATTATTTTAAATATCGATAATTTACGCTAAAACTATCGGTTTTTTTTATCGATAGTTTGACTACCCAATAATCGAAATGTTTTATTAAATAGAGAACTATCGATTATTCCAATTTTTTTTTTCTGGTAAGTTTTGCGTTCAAAATGCAAACACTATAGCTTTCCGAGTTCATTGTTTGTTGGGCTTGGGAGCAAACGAAAATGTCAAAAAATTGGTATAATGTTCAAATTCAACATAACCTATAATTTGCGTACCCCTCTGGAAACAAGAATTTTAATATATTTGTCCTTTTTGACATTCCGTTTATGAACCGAGCTAATAATTGTTTGTGTGACTTACCTTTTTATCGATTTGGAATTGTAAATTTTGAAAACGATTAGAAGTTGAGCATCATAATATAAAATAGATAATCAAATTTTACAATAAATATTAGTAACAAATAATTAGTTACAGTGAATGAATAGTTTATTTGTGAAAATGAGTCCAAAAACTAAACGAAATCCTTCGTTTGGAAATATGTTATTAAATCTGAATGTGGAGGTGGAATGTGTAAAATATGTCACAAAAAGATTAAAGCCATGGGAAATACGACCAATTTAATAAGACATCTTAGACATATTCATCATGACATAATTACAATTGAAAAAGAATCCGGATTTATCAAGACAGTCATCTTCAGCAACAATTGATATTAGTGAATCAGACTGAAGCTGAACCTCAAGACATGGCCGTTGTTTCTGAAAAAATATGTTCACAATCGTCAGTGGAACCATTTTTGAATAAGCAAAATCGTTCGGTAAGTAACGTAAACGTATTTGCTCATTTTTCAAATTGACAAAAATATTTCACGATTAATTTTAGCACCTAACAACACGGCATTTTAAATCAATCTCAAGAGGTCTGGTCGATTCCGAACCAGCAGTGTCGTCAAAGACATTACCCCCGTCTTTATCATATAAACGGAAAATGATTGCGCGAACTCAACAAATTGACACAGTTTTTGCTAACATGAGCCGCTTTAGCGGAGGTGGCGCAAAAGATCAAAAAATTACAAACGCAATCTTGTATATGTTTGCTAAAGATAATTTAAGCTTCTCCGTAAGCAATTGCACCTTTATATAAGGTTCCTACAAGACAATCAATTACAAAACAAATGGATCAAAAATACGATGCCCTATCATCAGTTCTTAAAAGTAAAATGCGGATTGTAAACTATTTCACCTTAACAACGGATATTTGAACTGAGAACACTCAGAGTTTTTATGTGTTACAGCTCAATCTATTTTTGAAAATTCAATGTGCTCAGCCATGATTTGTGTAGCTCCTTTAGATGAACGTCATTCTGCGGATCTAATATACCGTCATTTAAAAACAATTTGTTCTGACTGAAGTATTAAAGAAGAAAAGGAAGTTCACGTAAATTGGAGAATCTTAAATATTTTTTTATTTATTTCATGAAATTTTAACAGGTAGTAGCCGTGGTATCTGAAAGCGCCTCAAACATTACCAAGGCAATTGTAGATACTTTTGCGAAAGATAAACACTTATCTTGTTTTGCTCATACCGTCAATCTAGAAGATCAAGGTGCTATGATAGAATTTCCAGAATTAAGAAACTTATTTTTTAAGGTAAAGGAAATTGTCAAATTTTTCAAACATTGTGTTGTGGCAGTAGATGAATTAAGGAAAACTCAAACTGGACAGCCCCTAAAATTAATTCAAGAAGTACCAATTAGATGGAATTCAACATATTATATGCTCGAACCTTTCCATGAGCTTAAGGAAAAAATTGGAGCAGTTCTGCAAATACTTCCCAAAAGCCCTGATATGCTAACAGGTAGTACTAAAAATTATATTATTTTAATTGATGTGTAATAAAATAATTTGAATTATTCGCTTCATTTTATTTCAGGATTGGAACTTTCGACAGTTGAAGATGCTATCAAAATATTACGCCCGCTTTAAATATTAACAAAAGATATGTGGTAATAAAACTATCACCAGTAGTAAAGTGATACCACTTATTTATATGATCAACAAACTTCTAACAACTGAAACCGAAACAATTATATCAAAGACATTAAAAGATTTTAAAACAGATTGAGAAGCGCTTTCAGAATATCGAAAAATGTCACTTGTTGGCAATTTCATCAATTCTCGATCCCCGTTTCAAAAAACTTCACTTCAAAGATATAACGTCATACTCAAAAGCAATTAAAATAGTAGACACATTTTTGAAAGAAGAACTAGTGGTAAATTCAAAAGGACTTCATACTGAAAAAAATAAAGCCAAAGAGACACTAGCCGAGAATAGTGATAAATTTGATTTATGGAAATTCCATAAGAAACTAGTTTTAGCCACGTCACAAAATGTTTCCCTATCCGAAGGTGATGGGATAGGAATTCTTCCTGTTTTAAGCCATTATTTAAATCAGCCACTTCAAAAAAGGTCAGTTCAAAAAAAATATAAATCCGGAATTAGCAAAACTTGCTGAGAAATATTTATCGATAACGGCAACATCAGTGCCATCTGAAAGACTATTCTCAAGAGCAGGAAATATAATGGAGGAAACTCGTAACCGGTTGCTTCCAGAGAGATTAAATAAGCTATTATTCTTGAACTCATTAAATTTGAATGATTGGTTACTATACCAAAACAAAACAAACTTCTGATAATAAAACGTAAACTGCGTATACGTATACGCAAAAAAACAAATTTTTTTTGATTGTATGCGGCTATTTACAGAAAATGGAATCGCAGTTTAAATTTTTACGTTGACATAGGATGAAATATCTCTTTTAGTTTGTCTCTGCTATAACGTTTGATTAATTAAAAATAAAGAATAATTTTTTTTCGAAGATTGGTTGTTTATTTATTGTTTGCCGAAAGAAGTTTTAAAACTGAAGGTTCATCGGGAATAGGACTAAGAAAGCAGTCGTTTCGTAGCCTTACATAAGCAGACATTTTTAAAGCCTTGCGAACTAAATTTATTTTTAATTTAATCTAAACAAAAATAACCATTTTATTAATTCTGCCGTTTATGGGAATCGTTTTCTTTGTTCACTTTAGTTATTGAGAAAAAACCTTAAGCATCTTCCGGTTAGTTGATTCAAAAATCAATGAGTCAATTGTTGCACCTGGGTATGTATATTTCATAATATCATATAGTCTCAAATCATAGTTGCTGAATTTTCTGTAAAATAACACAAAATGTTTCTAAAAATAAAACGAAAAATTATCCGAAAAATCGTTATTTCGAAATCCATTTTTTAATCTGCCAATTTATCTGAAAACCTTAAGTCCAAAGTTTGATGTCGATTACTCAACCTGTTTGGGCTGTAGAGTAGCCGAGTTGTTAAGCTTAAATTTTGGAGAAATAATTTAAACAGCTTTGTTACAAATTTAATTTAGAATCTTTTTATCCTTAATCGACTTTTTCGCAAATGCTATATGCGCATTTCTGGTGAACTGATTTCACCAAATTTCGTTAGAACCTATCAATTTATGAAAAAATTTAGTATAAAGTTTCAGTCAAATCAGTAAATTCATTTGGGCTATACGGAGAATAAAGACAGGTGGACACGACCTCGAAAACCACTTTTTCGGACTTTGGCAATATAGCGAATGGTAAATCGGAAAAAATCTCGATGTCGAAAATGTCCATGATTACTTTACTTACTGTTACTTTGTAAAAGAAAATAATAATTACGCCACACTTGTTTAAGCAAAGGCTAAGCTCGATTCAATTTAAGATCCCGCGGTTCTGTTTCAATCAAATTGGATATTTTCTTAATACCAACCGAGTTCCATACTGTTGGTATGAGAAGGTCCTAGTTCCATGTTCCGGTACTAATTTTGGAATCCTATCCTATGTTTAACATACAAAGAGAGTTGAATCCCAATCGGTTAAAAAATGGCTTAGACACGTCCAAATATGTATTAGATTCCACTTTGCATCATTAATCTGAGCCCCCCCTCTTCGATTGAGATGACGTAGTGAACATATTGTAAAACAAAGTTTTTATCTAAATTGTTCGAGCCGATCTTCTTTTAAATGTGGTCCCATTTGAGAACTCTCCAAACAAATTTCTCGAATTTAGAACTTATCACAATCGATTTTTTTGCACTCGAAAATCCATCTCACCAATTTTATTAAAAGTATTTGTAAAATCCTAAATGAATTTTCCCAAAATTAGGACTCATAGTATTCCATTCCTGGCATTAGAAAACCTTTATCACCGCAATTTTTATTTATAGCAAATCGTTTGAGCCGAGAAAATTTAACATAGGGTTCCTGTTCTCGCCGCAGGACCTCCTAATCGAATTTTCCCGAAATTTGGACCCATCCAAATTGATTCATGGCATTTGATTCCTTGACATTCCCTTTACCAATTTTTATCAAAATCATGCTAGCCGAAAAAAAATTAAATAAAGAGACCTAAGCCGAACCTGACGAGATCAAAATCATTTGAGGTGGAATAAAATGTGATAAAGGGACCAAAGCCAAAACATTAATTAGAATGCGAATGCTATAAATCAAAATTATTACTCATAATAACCAACATTTTCAAAAACATGCGATTAGTGCAACATGATGATACATAACGCCAGATGATCTAATTAACGAAAAACACAAGACATATTATGCAGCAAAGTACAAAATCGCGTAACATGGTACACATGACGCAACATGGTGCAACATCTAGCTACATCCCACAACAAGACGCATCATTGAGCATCATAATGCAATAAGCACAACATGGTGCAAAATCCCACAATATGAAGCAGCATGATGCAACATGGTGAAACATAACGCATCATAATGCAACATGATGGCAGATCCTGAAGACACCTAAATAAATTGTCTGGTAATCAGAACTTCTTGTAACTATTTCCCTACTTTCCAAAACCTTGTCCCGCCAAATTTTATTAAAATCGTTCAAGCCAAATAAATAAAATATAAAAAATAAAATGTTAAATGTTAAATGAAGGCCCCCACACATCATGGTGCAATATAATCAAACAGGATGCAACATCCTACAACGTAGTGTTTTAATCGTTTCTTTGCATGCGATAACCTTGTCCCACTAAGTTTTATAAAATTCAAACAAGCCAAATAAAATGTTAACGGCTACAACCACCCGAAAATGAATTTTTCCGAAATAAGAATTTAACAAAATTTGTTTTTGATAATCGAAACCGCTCTTCCAGCAATTCTTACAAAAATCGTGCGAGCCGAAACAATTGAAGAAGGGGTTCTGTACCCCACCGAACGGCCCTCTGAATGGATTTTCCCGAAATAAGCACCTATCGCAATCGACTTGTGGTGCTCGGAAACCGAGACCATTTTGATTATATATGGAATACTAGCGGACCCGACAGACTTTTCCCTGACCGACGTTGGCTGGTCTGGCGGGTTCAGCAAAAGTTTTTTCGATATTCGAATTTTTGATACACTATATACTAAGTGACATTTGACATTGAGTTTGACATTTCAATCTTTTTGTTTTGTCATTGTCTGCTTTGCTGTTGCCCAAAGCAAAATCAAAAAATGAGAGCAATTCCTCGTAATCCTATACGCCGCTCAGCTTCCCTGGATTAATTGTAAACAAATTTATTTTTGATAGAGACTATATGTTTTAGCTACAGCCCCTACAAAATATTGATATTCAATCGAATTAATGTTGTCAGCCCGGCGTATATAAAAATGTCGCCGATTGTTCGGAGGAATATACTTATATTTTTGGGTGTGACTCCCATATGTAATTTTATAGGTAAACGTAATTAATTATTTTTCATCCTCGAGTTTGAAAGTCTAAAATCACATTTTTTGGGGTTTCAGCGATTCTATAAGACGAGCTCTTTTAAGCACATTTTTCATAACATTTTCGCAGATTTCTGGTGTTATTTCAGCAAATGATGTCCTTAAGCATCGAGGTTGTGGTTAATTTATTGGTGTACTCCTTTTTCTTTAAGTAGTCTCAGAAAGACATCGAGAGGTGTCAAATCAGGGGATCGTAGATTTAAATGATCCAATTCGGCGCACAAGAGTAAGTTTTCCCAGGTCCCAACAGTGGCCACCAGTAACTGTTAAAGCATTGCCTACAGCATCCGTAAAGACAATGCCGCCAGTTTCTCTATGAAGGTTTGCTAGTTCTTCTTTCATGTATAAATTGAGGGTTTTCAGGGTTCCAATAGCGACCATTCTGTTTATTAACAAAACCACCAAGCCGAAATGTGTGTAGTCACTCATAATGATTTTTTGCCAAAAATGGTTTATTGACAAAAATAAAATGTTTTAATAATTTCAACATGCTGTTCCGGCGTTAGATGTTCCATAATAAATTGCTATTGACCACTCTCTTTGACTGTTTAATGCGGATTGGCAAATATAATCCAAAACCAAATTTGGCCATACACGATCGACCTGAAGCAAAAAAACCACGCTGTATTACCGTCCACCAACTCTTTCTACAGGCATATGATAGCATGAATCGCGAGAACCTTTGGACCGCACTCATATGTATAGGAACTCCAGAGCAGCTTGTGCAGAATTGTAGTGGAAGGGGCTGTATCTGATCCCTTCAAAACAACATCTGTATACGAATTTTGTTCGTGAACCGCGACTTGAGAGTTGGACGTTTGGCTGCTGTTTGATAAACTCATTAAATGTAAAGGTATAAACAGATAGATACAAAGCCTGTCAAATTAAGTTACACCTAAGCCATAGCATGCTAACCTGCGACGACGACATTGTTTTATGTAAAAAAAATTTAAATAGACTCGATAAAAAGATAAATGAACTATTTTAGGGTTAATTTGTTATTATTTTTCTTGTTTCGTCGCTTCAACCCCGACGCACTTGTTCTGTTTACCAAAACGAAAACGCCAGCAGTCAAATGTATTTTGTCGATGTGTCTTGTCGCTGTATCTCTGGTTCTGTTTATACCTTAGTAAGTTTGTGAAACATCAACAAAACTCTGAAATCTTACGTCGCGGTTTTCGAACTAAATTCTAACTCTGATGTGCGATGGTGGGATGCGCTTGGGCCCGTGCTCTTTAATCTAGCGCCCGAGTAGGTAATAAAGAAAAGTGGTACTGAAATTTCGAGTTGCATATTCAATAAGTCAGGCCAAATTCTTGAATATGCAGATGATATCGTGCTTCTTAGCGGAAGACCAAATGATATCAAGGAATGCTTAGACGGCTTGACCGACACGCAAAACTACTTGAAATTAAACGGTCGTTTTAAAATAAACAGTCACAAAACAAAAAATTGTTATCAATACCAAGAAGCACGTGGATGATTTTAAATATCGTAGATCAATTATAATATCAACGAACGATATCCAGGCAGAGATAAAAGACAGCACAGCAACCAGCTTTTATGCACAATCAAAGTGGTTGCAATCAAAATTTTCGCAGTTATAAAACGTCTCACTTTACAAAACACTAAAAAACCCAGTGTTCACTTTGGGATGTGAGAGTTGGACTTTGACCACCAATAATTATATTTACTACTACTACTGAAAGAAAGGTCTTTCGATCTATTTGTGATCCCGTTGAGGTTGCTAACATCTAGTACCGGATTCGAATGAATCACTGGAGACTACGCTGGCGCGACGACATCGATCAAGATCTTCGTATATTGTTACGAATTCTACTCTACACACGCATAAAGTGTGTTACCAACGCATAGGTCGCAAGTTCGAATCTTGTCAGAGTTCATAATTTTATTAAGGCGATTACTATTCTTAACATCATCGATGTTGTCAGATCAAGTATTTATCTAATACCGTTTGGGAAATAAATGGCATTCCAAGTAGAAGGGGGAATATCGAAGAGATAAAGCAAAGCAATTGTAAATGGCGGCGATTATCATCATTGATATCGACATCATCAAATACTGGAATTAACAACGGACATTAATCAGTGGAAATGATGACGTAATATTCGGGAACACAACTACTACATGAAAATGATTTACAATTGCAATACACACACACATACATCGCCGGATGTAATAAAAATTATAATCTCAAACAGCGATAGACATATATAAACACACAATTCAATTTGGTACGCGGAGACAGTTGTAATTTAACCAAAAGTGTTTTCAAAACCCCGTATTTCAAAATCGCGTAAAATATTATAAAAATCCAGTAACGTTAGTCATTTCTTAGCCAATTATGAAGAAATTAGGCACGTTGGATGTAAATGAGGTTTTGGAAGAAGTTCTGGAGTATGGCCTACTGCGGGATGGAGCTCAGCCATTTATTAACCGATTATGATGGGATTGGGCCTGTTGGATGGAAATGTTATTATAAAATGGTTTTGTAAGAAGTTCTTGAATACACCCAACTGAGACAGAACTCAGCAATTTGGTCAATGGTGACCATTTGGTTGGAATATGGTCACCTGGGACGGAACTCAACCATTTCTTAGCCGATTATGTTCGGATTAGGTATATTGGATGACATGCCTGGAAAAATATTTGTAATAATTTCAGTCGTTTTACTCGCTCAGTTGTTTTTTTCAGTAAATTTCGATGATTTTGTACAAAGGGAGTCACGGCTAAGAAATGGCGGAGTTCCGTCCAGAGTGGCCAGATTACCATTTCCATCCAACATACTCAATCCCATCATAATCAGCTAAGAAATAGATGAGTTTTGGTCCATAAAGCAACATTTCAGATCTCTTTCCAAATTTCTTCATAATTGACCAAGACATGACACACTTAATATCAACTTTACGGGCTTTTAATATACGGGTGTTAAAAATACGAGATTTTGAGCCACTCCCCTTAAAAATATATCGCCGAGTTAAAGGTGCTATATATAAGGCGATACCGATTTTTTATCGAATTATTTGGTGGGACAATCCATCAGGAATTTGAAACAATATCGTTTTCAAGCATAACGTATGGGTTTCATCAGTACCGTTTCTCTCCACTACAGCGCTTTTGCAAATAGCAATTGGTGAAAAGGAACATCATTCATTACTGCGACTATACCTCACCGATTACATCTACATACGTGGTCGACATTATAACTCTGGCTGGTTAATTAGAAGCGGCGGAATGTTTATTATTTTAAAGATTTCAAATACTATTGCAATTACTAGACAAAGTTCACGAAAACACTTCAGTTGCAAAAATGAAAGCTTAGCAGCATAATATGCAACAACGTTAATTTTAAAGGTATCACCGGAGCAAAACATTGCCAAAATTCCCACATGGTTTGTAAAGTACTAAATTTATTAACCTTATTTGAGCCGCACCTAAAAGTTTTTCAACATGTTCTTATTGGTTGCAAGGGCCGACTGGTTTCTTAACTAAAGATTTTTAAATATTGGTTAGTGAGCTTTCCAGCTCAAGTTCAAGTTTACATTCGTACTCGTAGTAAGTTGCCCACTACAACAAATCACGATTACGAATTAAGCAAAATCCTCGATTTGCACCGCGGGTCCACTTGGGGATCGGCTATTTTAAGTTAGACGTGCGTTGATTTCTTTAGCTAAAGAATTTAATTCAATTATATATTTTTACGACTTAAATATTGTTCTTTTTGAAAAAATAAATTGAGGTCAAATATTTGCAATGAGAATTTTTTTCAATTATCTTATAAATTTTTTTATTATAATGATGACGATAAATGATTATCGTCTGTAATAAAAAATCGTTATAACATGCGGTTTACAAGAAATGATATGGTGGTATAGATTTGTGTAGGCGGATTTGGGTACCTGGCCGAAGGCTAAAAATGGAAATTTTTATTAAATTAATCAGGTACTTTCTGAGTCATTGAACCGTCTCGTAATAATCAATATACGGTATCATATCGATTAAATTATGTCATGATCACTGTAATTATTTAAGTAATCGTTATTAACGAGTCCCATCACATTACGCGTACGATGAATTAAATATTAAATATTATTTATTTATTTATTACAGTATGGCTGGTTATAACGCTATAAGCAAAAAAACGTCTTTCCAAGTCATTAACATTTTTATATATTTGTTATAAGAAATGTATGTATTTCGTACATACAAACATATTTCGTTTTTTGGTGTCACTGAAAATTCAAGTTTTTCTGGTATTTTTCTAAGAAGTTTGTCTCTTTACGTACACAGTACACAGATTGTGTATTATATTGTTTGTTATATCATTTCCAATTAAATATTGTAGGTATCTCGTATATAGATATAGACGACACACATTTTCTAATGGAAATTTTCTTGATTCGATAAAAATTGAAAGTGAATTTAGATATTTATTACGTTATACTTGTTTCATCGACCTCTGAGATTCCTAAAATAGATGGACCAGATAATGCTCAAAACCGTCAAACGAAGTGAAGAACTCCGTAACTGGATCTAAAGGTGAGACAGGTTCGTCGAATAATGAATAGTTAATGATAAAAGTTAGTTGATAAGGTGCAAGTCTCTACTACATTCAAATAAACTTGGCTTCACGAGGCTTGTAAATGCCACCTATACCAACTAAGTAATGAAGAGAGACCTAATCTTCTATAACATAAGATTTCTTCTATGAGTCGAGACTATTACAATTACGAGTCAATTACGAAGTTTGATAGAATTTTGTCAACGCTCCCACCAAAACAATGTTGAATGCTTACGACGGTCTAGACTTGATGGTCAGAAGAGGCTTTACAAATCTAAGGTAAGTCTTTTCTCGCACTAAATTTAAATGGGAGATATACGCTCGACAAAGTGTCTGTCCAACTAAAAGATGGGATGAGCTGTTCAAGGTGGCAAGGGAAAAACTTGTTCAGGCAATAAATCACAACAAAACTTATAAGAACAAAACGCGAATGATCATTTAAAGCTCGGTGGTCTTCAATCACAAAATTTTAGATCTCGAAAACTTATTAATTGTTTGTCAAGACACTGCGTCAAAATGAGAAAAATAATTTGTTTTACTCTCAACTAAATATTACAAAGAGCATAAAATGATTTTAAATACAATTTTGCCGTGACATTCTTTTGTCGTAACAAAATTATGTTAATGAAAACCGAGCATTAAGCACTTGGTGTTGTTCTTAAACGTCAATTAGCCGCACGATTGGAGAAAGTTGAGGTAGTAGCTAAATGTGGAAATCAAAACGAGAATATCTGTAAATATACAGAGACTAGAAAGAATCAAAGCTCGGGCATTAGCAATCAAAATGACATCTCTAAGACTGATTTGCATTCATCGATCAGTTTATAATTCATCCTATTTAAACCAGAAGCCTAAATTTCAAAGAGATAAATAAATTGCTTGAAATTATAAGTCATGGAGGGAGCTACTTTGCAGTAAAAAGATCAGCGACATCTATGAACTAGGAGTGTCTTAAACAAATTTATTAGTATTACATATCTCTATAAAATTTATTCGTTTGAAAGTAAATAATATTAATAAATAAAAATTAAATAATTAATTTCAAGAAAAAATTACAACTCTAAAAATCAACGGATTTACCAGAATAATGGTAAATCGAACCTTTGATCGCTTCGGGTAAATAATTACACTAAAAATGACCCCTCAAGAATAGAATGTAAACGCATCGTAAGGATCCCTGCAAATATTAAAATTATGGCAGAAAGCGTTCGTAGAAATTGTACTCTTCTAACTGCAAAACAACGGTTAATCTGTTTGAAAAAATATTCAAAATAATACCACATAAGCAATACCCGATAAGCAATACAACTTACGACCAAGCATGGAAAAGACTTACCAGCCGCTTTGAGAAAAAGGAGCATATCGTCAACTCGGCTGAACTACGAAATTTCGGTTTTCAAAATCCCGGTTTTCTTTTCTTCTAGTTCTAAAATCTTGATTTTGAAAAAAAAAAATATTTTTTATTAGTTCGGGCCTGCCGAATATTTTAACATAAAAATAACATATTTTGACCAAAAATTTACTAGAAAAAACGAAGGCTGCAAAGTCAGAGGTGGAGTCAGTTTCGTGGAGTCGGTGCTATTTCGATTTAACGGACTAATGGGGAGTCCGTTAAATCCGAATGTTTTTAAATTTAACCGACTAAGGATTTTGCTCTTGTTCTGGAATATGGCCACCTAGAACAGAACTCGTTTATCTCTTAACCGATTTTGGAAATGAGATTCATAAACAGTTTTTAGAAGAAGTTCTGGAATATGGCCATCTGGGAAGGAACTCAGGCATTTCTTAGCTGATTATGTTGGGTTTGGGTTTGTTAGATGGAAATGGAATTCTTAAATTATTATTGAATGAATTTCTGGAATATGGCACCTGGGAGTGGAACTCGATTTGACTTGCAGGCAAATACCCCGATCCCGGTTTTATTTAATTTAAAAAGTCGATGAAATAGCTATTCGATATTTTTGCGATGGCCATATTACAGAACTTTATCAAAAAATCATTTTAGAAATCCAGTTCCATAGAATTGCAACAAAATCGGTTTAGAAATGGCCTAGTTCCATCTCTATTGATCGCTTTCAACAAAATCTGTATGAAATGGCAAAATTTCATCCCTATTAGCCATTTTCTAGAACTTATTTTTGAATTTTGCCTAAAAATCATTTAAGAGTCCCATTTTCCCACATGTCAAATTTTAAAAATTCAAACCGGGATTTTCTGAAAACAGTGATTTTTTTATACAAAACCGGGATTTCGAAAACCGGAATTTTGAAAACCAAGATTTTAAACCCTGGATTTTGAAATTCAGGATTTTGAAAACCCGGATTTTGATATCAATTACGAAGGCTATGCGATATATTAGATGAAATACTTCAAGATTTGGCAGATTGACGAAGAACACACACCTCACACCATGAGAAATCATTTTCCGGTTCGAACGGTTCGAACATCATCCAGATTTGTTGAAAAAGCGTCTAAATTGTATAAGCGTCCATCATTCCAATGCTTCAATTTCTTGATTTTAGAACATTCATCCACTAAATATTTTTTCACCACAAAGCTGCCACAAATGTTCTCATGAACACCACACTCTTCTGTATAGTATCGCGATCTCATTTTCAGAATAGAATGAGCATCAACAAACAACACTCAACATTTGTTGCACTCAACATTTGTTTTATGACAAGCGATAGTAATTCAAATCGATAGGTAAGATTACTTCACTGGTCACTCAGCAAACTATTACAGCCAGAAACTTAGTAACAATCTTAGACAAGCCAAGCAAGGAGTTTTTGTGAATATCAGGCAAGGCTTGACTCAGGTTCTTAAGTCCGAAAGGAGATGTGATTTTTAAATGGGCCTTAGGTACATTCCAAAGTCATTCTAAGTATTTTCTAATCATTTAGCACGAACTTTAGTGATATTGGTGGACTACTGAAATGAAATGCAGGGTCCATAGCAAGTTATTCGATTTTCTAATGGGTCTGACAGCGTGTTCACCAATTTAGTATAAACTTCAAAGACATTGGTAGACTTTCTAAATTCAAACGAGTATTCCTAGTAAGTTATATGGGTTTCTGAAAGGTCTTACAGGTTGTTCTATGAGTTTAAAAGAATGATTTTAAATAGTCAAGTCATTCTAAGAATTTTCAGTAATCCACCAATATCACTAAAGCTCATGCTAAATGCTTAGAAAATACTTAGAATGACTTTAGAATGTACCTATGGCAGATTAAAAGAATCTAATTTTTAAATCTCATGGAACACCCTGTCAGACTCATTAGAAAGTCATATAAATTCCAATGGACACTGCTTTTCTTTTCGATAGTTCACCTATGTCTCTAAAGTTCGTGCAAATGGTTAGAAAATACTTAGAATGACTTTGGAATGTACCTAAGGCCCATTTAAAAAATCACATCTCCTTTAAATCACATCTCCTTTAAAGTTTGTTGTTGTTGAATTTGTTGGATTAGTTCGGATAAACTTCACTAGCATCCAATCCGCCATTCCACACTTTGATTTTTTTGTCGTGATTCTTTCTTCGTTTCCTTCCCCTACACCAACAAACTGATTTTACTTTGTACGTGAAGAGGAAGGAAATGAGAAAAAAATCACGACGAAAGAATCCGAGTGTAGAATGGCGGAACGACTATACACATTATATCTAGATATAACAAAATCGGAGGTCATGGTCAGGTTTAGTAGATGTAATGTACTTGGCGACGAACAAAATTGAAAATCCAAGGTGATTACTTGGAAGTCTGCAAATTTTGAACGGAACGACAGGAACGACGGCGTCTATTAAAATAATTGGGTTTTGAAATGAAATCTAAAAGTAATAGTCCTGGTATGGTAGTTGCTCATCAAGTATAGTCGTCATATCCAGATTTGAATTTAAACGATTTGAGTTTTGTTCTCATCTACGAGCGATATCTCCGAATTTAAATTGATAATAACAATGATAAAATTTATAGGATTAATAAGACTATTGGAACATGATCGAGAGAAATTTTGTGTATAAACTATTTCACGAAACAGGATAATTGGTAGCACCCAGTGTCATTCAAGTAAATCGATAGCGTACCAATGAACCAGTATACATTAAGAGCCTTGATCCTATTTGACTAAACTGGTTCACTATGGAATAAAACTACTTTTAGCTATGCTTTAGTAAATAAGTGGATGGGTCATCAGTAATGACATCATTTGTGCGATTGTAAAACGAAACCGTACATCAAGATATCGAGCATCGATCAAATATATATTTTCAAGGTAGATCGCTATCAAAAAAGTATGTCTACAAGTGAAGAAACCTTCAAGAAGAGGTTTTATACCAAAAAAAAGTTAATCTGACTTATTGATACAAAAATATACAACTTTATCACCTCTAACAATGACGATGTCGAATTACCCAAGGTAATGATTTTCTGTGCATAAAACGGAAAACTGCAAGGGATAGTATCCATTGTAATAGGGCCGCACAAATCATATATCTTTTATGAGTATGCCCACATATTTCTTTGTCTTTTTACACATCATAATGAGTTTAATATTTGTTTTTGGAACATAAATAATCTTAATTTATACTTTTAACCTCGTTCATATCGGCAAAGCCCCCAATTCAGTATCTTATTTATATTTAAGTATATCTTTTATTTTTTGTCACAAAATTTATTGATTAACACGTCAATTTTGCCTTTAAGATAAAGCGCGCGCTTGAATTCATTAAGAAAAACGAAATAATTTTATATTGCTGATTATCGAATAAAAATAAGATTTTAATTGATTCAACATTTTGGTAGATTAATGAAACAAGATATTTATGTAGCAACCGATTGTAAAAATGTCCTTAAAACTTAATAGTCTTCGATTTGCATACTGCACAGCTCTTAGCTAGTATATGTGTAGGAATGATTTCTGCGGACGCACACTTACAAACCCAGAAGTTCACGATTCAAATTCAACACCTTTAACCATTATGATTCCCACTGTTATACTGCAGGTGCGAACTGTACTGGGTTTTTAAGTGTTAATCGTACCATGCTGATAACCAGCCAGGCTGAGGGCCCATTAAGAAAAGCTGAATCTCTAACGATGTATTCGAATACCTGACACCCTCCGAATCAAATGGCCTTATCTGACTACTGCAGAGCTCTGCATAGATGGACATTTCTTTCTTCGCTACTCGTAGGGCAAAACAAGGATAAGACTTTATTAGTTTAGGTCAACTCTCCAAGGCAGGTAACCAACGTGTGATTTTGGCCATTAGGCCTGGTCGGCAAGACATACAAAGAAAACGGAAACAACATCGGAGTTTGGCCAGTACTGGCCATCAGACGATAAACGGAATACAAGCACGAACAAGGCCAGCTGTCACGTGCTAGAAAGTGATTGTGATTTAAATGAAGCAGATAACTGTATCTAGGTCTTTCAATGATGTGCTTAGAGCACTTAGTGCTAGCTGTCATTGACAGAGCTCACGAACACGAATATATATCGTCCAACAATTGGAGGAAGTTGGAGAAGGTCTCAGCCGACACTTTCTTATAAATTATTTGGAGAAATCCTGTGTAACAGCCCTTATCATGCCAATGTAAATTTACTATGATAAAGGCTGCTAACAGAATTATTGCTGTAGCGTATCTTGGTGCGGTCGACATTTTTCCGGCTAAGACTCGTGGGTACGGCCTGGGTGGTGCAAGGCTACAAACAATCTTAAATTAACCGCATTTCTTATCACTAACTGTATAATTTTTTTGGAATTACAGTCACACCACATGCAAATCCCCCCCCCCCCCCCAGCTTTAATTTCACGCCCTATCTTTAATTTAACGACTCATGGTTATGAGCAAGCAAAGGCTAACGCGGAGAAAAAACATATAGGTTTACAAATCAAATAAAAATTAGAAGAAATAAATAAATAATATGTACCAAGAGGAAAATAATATTATGTAATAAAATAAGTAACTTGCCAATCTGCAAACCGAAATCGCTCGTGCATCCCAGATTTTAATAAGTTGTATGTGGTTTCAAAAGGTCGTGACACCACAACATAATTTTGTCGGTATTTGTCGAAATGATTAGCGACACCGCTTTATTGCGTTTCATTTCCTCTTTACTGACCAACACAATATATACCACCATAAACCAACTCATTCAATAACATAATTCGATTTATTTGCCATACTGTAGATGTTATTGTTGGTTATTTCATACTGATTAATCTTTCATTCAAAAATTTTATATATTTTTTTTTTTTTTTTTTTTTTTTTTGTATTATTTAACAATTGTATGTTAGGTTAACTTTTGATTGATTTAAGTTAGTTTAGATTTAGAATTAATTTAGGTTTCACTTATACTTTAATTTTTATGTATTAGGTTTAATTTATGTTTTATTAATTTATGTATATTATTATTATTCTGCATTTTACCTTTACTCCAAAGTAGTACTTTATCTTATCGGTACTTTAAGCACAACAGTAGTGACAATAACAACCAAATCACTGAATGAAGACACGGCACCTTGCCAAGAGAGAAATAACGGCAGCAATATATTTCTTTTAAACAAATGAATATAATTTTATTCGATTTGTCTGTATGTTATTTCAACTTAGAATTTATTTAGTTTTTTTGTTCTTATTGTGTACAATTTCATATTTCAGGTCTTTAATTAATTATAACGCATAATTTAGAAGGAAACACATAATTTAGTTTCGTATTGGTACCGCTAATTAATAGACAGTACATTCCCTGACTACCAATATGTTTTTTCTTTCCTTTCATAAAAAAAAAAAATCACTTCACAATTACTTCTATTATTTTATTTTTGTTTTATATGCTTTTATTTTTTTTTTTTTATTAGTATTTACCGACACAACATTACTAAGTTCGAATTATCATAAAAAAACCTTTTTTTGCATTTATGTAACAAATTGCAAAAAAAAACCAAACAAGAAACACTTTTATTGTCAGTCACTGTATTGCATTATTTAACTTAATTATTTATTTAAAGACCAAATCTTGACCGACTGATTTGAGTATTTAACGCACTCCATTTAACTCTCTCAAATTTCTCATTGCTCGACAATTTATAATTTTTAGTACCATAAAAGTGGGTGAAAAAAAAATTAATGATAGCTAAGTTAACCATAAACATGAATAGTAAAGGTATAAAGATGGTATAATGGTATGATACAAAGGTGACCAGATTAATGTCACAAATCGTGGGGACGACCAATGCCTTCTAAACTACTGGCCTTTTACTACTCTCTTTTTTCGCACATGACGTCAATTTAAGTCTAAACCGAGACTGCGCAATAATAATTTTAAGATATTTACACTAACAAAGCAACTAGAGAAAGCAACAACAACGTCGACTTAGCGTGTCGTCATCATTTGGTGTAAGCGGCCAGTAGTTTAGAAGGCATTGGGACGACCCACCTGAGAAGGGGTCTCATTGGTGGCCGGGCTTAAAGTCAAACAAATAGTAGACTAAGTACGGATATCTTTTAAATGATATAATCCTAAATGTTTGCCATTTTCATCATTTAAATGGTAAAAAACATTGACGACTTTCTCGCGCACAACGGCTGGTATAAATTTGTGGTGTAATTTAGCGGCAAATTGGTTTGCGGCATCACTCTGCGCGAAAGATCTAACAAAAACTGCTTGTCCTGGATTTAAGTTCCTGTTGCGACTTCGTAAATTGTACCTCTGAGCGCTCTTGTTGTATGCTAACTTTAAATATAACAACACCTTGTTATTAATGGAACTAAGTCGATCGGGTTTAGAGCTGATATTCATAAAATTATCGTTTGCTCTTTCAAGTAACTCGCTTAGGTTATAATCAGAACCATGTTGTACCATATACTGTCCGAATACCAAAAAATGTGGAGTATATTTGGTGGTTCCATGTACGCAATTTCGAATTGCTGCAGCAATCTCGTGTACATGAATATCCCAATTCTTATGCGAATCCATTACATAACACCGGATTGCACCCACAATAGTCCGATTCACTCTTTCTGAAGCGTTAGCTAGCGGTGAGTAAACGGGTGTACGCAAATGATTCACTCCATACTTATGTAAGAGCTCTTGGAACTGTTTGGACACAAACTGTTTGCCGTTATCAGAAACTAGGCTCTCGGGAACAGAAAACATGTTGAAAACTTGATTTTCTACAAATTCACATAGCGCTTTATTATTGGCCTGTCTTAGTGGTTTTAGAAGGGTAAATTTTGAGAAATGGTCTAACACAATCAATATAAAACAATGTCCATTTTTCGATCTGGGATATGGGTCTAGAAAATCGACGTATGCGACGTATTACTGGAATGGCCTGCATGATTCCGGTTGGTTTCCCATACGAGGTTTCAACAGTTGATTCACATGTTTATTCATTTTACATTTTCTACATTGAAGAACAAACTGTTTGACGTCTAAAGCCATACTGGGCCAATAAAACTGACGCTGTAAACGTTCTAATGTTTTTTGCACCCCCATATGGGCCGAAAAAGGAGAACAATGGGCTTGTTTCATTAATTCAGATGTCATTTCCTCGGTACCCACGTATTTGGATCCATACGAAAGACACACTAAAATGTTGCCATTTCAAACACGATAATTGCTGTATTCGGGATTTAAATTTTCAATGTTTTTAATCTGCTCCGTATACGCAAGAGATGAGAAAGCCGCCGAAGTCAAATCAATATTCAACGGTGGTAATTTATCCTTGGGAATCTCGTTATTCGAATCAGTTTCTTTCACTTCATCGATTGAGCACAAATAGAAATTAGAGTCGGTATTAATATTGATATTATAAGGTTTCACCCAATCTAGTAGTTCGTCGGTGCTAAATGATTCACAGAAAGCTCTGGATAGAGAGTCAGCCACAGTGTTTTCCGAACCCTTTCGATAATCAATTTCAAAGTTGTAAGATTAAAGTTTCAAGCTCCATCTGGCGAGTCTGCCTGAGAGCTCCTTCTGCGACATTAGCCAACGTAATGCAGAATGGTCTGTATAAATGGTAAATTTGTAACCTTCGATATAACATCTAAATTTCTTGACGCTGGTAACGGCTGCTAGCATTCAAGTTCGGTGACGGTGTAGTTTTTTTGAGCGGCGTTTAGCTTCTGTGAGTTGAAATCTATTGGACGCTCTGCTCCGTCATCACCGGGCTGAAACAGTACGCTACCAATACCATCTGCACAAGCATTACACTGAAAGAAGAAAGGCCGATTAAAATTTGGATTAGCCAGAACCGGTGCAGTAGAAAGAGCTGTTTTAAGGTTATCGAAAGACTGTTGAGCTCACGGGGACCAAATTAGTTTGTTACCTTTCTTAAGAAGATCAGTTATTGGAGCAGCGAGGATAGCAAAATTTTGTATGAATCTTCTATACCATCCACAAAGTCCCAAAAAGCACAGTATCTGCTTCACAGTCTTTGGTGTCGGATAATCCAAAATACCCTGAATCTTTCCTGGGTTGACCTTTAAACACCCGTCTCCAACCACATATCCCAAATATACGATTTCCTTGAGCAGAAATTTACATTTGGAGACGTTTACTGTTAGCCCTAGGTTCAACAAACGGAAATGTTCCTCAAGGGTTGCAGAAGTTATAAGCAAGTCATCAAGGTATGTAAAGATTGATTCATGCAACTCTCAAGGTATTACCTTGTGCATAAGGCGGCACATGGTTTGCGGAGCGTTGCATAACCCAAATGGCATGACCAAGAACTGGTACAAGGGACGTCCTGGCACTGTAAACGCCGTCATATCGCGGGATTCCGGATAGAGAGGGATTTGCCAAAAGGCATCTTTGAGATCAATTGAACTTATATATTTAGTTTGCTCTAATCGACCCAGTAATTCTTCGACAAGTGGCAATGGATAGGCATCTTTGACTGTCCACTTGTTCAGTTCACGGGCATCCAAACACAGCCGCACTTTACCATTCGCCTTAGACACAAGAGTAATTGGTGATGACCAAGATCTCTGGCGAACCTCAATAACGCCTAGAGCCAGCATCCGATCTAATTCAGCATACATGAGCTTCTGTTTGATGGGTTAAATAGCGTAAAAGCGCTGCTTAACAGCCTCACCACCTTCACGAATCTTTATTGAATGTGATATCAATGTGGTTTTACCTAGTCCTAAGTCACTTGAGGAGGGAAATTGCTGGATAAATTCTTCGAGTTTTAGCTTTTGCTCCGGCGTTAGCTGATGTCGTTTCGGCTCATCAAGGTCAAGAGTTAGCTCACTTAGATTTTGAACTGTAGGCGAAATTTGGAAGCAGTTCCAGAAGTCGATCCCAAGGTAAAGAGGTAGCTCAAGCTCCGGTACTATAATATGCAGACGGAGTTTATGTGTTTGATTATTAAAAGTAATACCTACCAAGATATATCCGAATATCCTTTTCTTCTATCCACTTGCTGTATTGACATAAGAAACCGAATTATGAACGATGATAAATGGATTTTTGAGATATTTCTCAGAACCAGATCCTAATATGCGCTCACTGTTGCTCCACTGTCTAACAAACCGGTATGTTTGATTCCATTTATTAGTACATTGGCATACGGTCGAGGGTCGTTCATATCAGTGTTAATGATGAAAGCAGCGATAGCCGATCTAAATTGCCGTTTAGTATGCCAATAGAGAACGTTTCTTTTGCTTTTGACTGTAATGTCGGATTCTTGGTTTGGCATCGGGAGATTCAGGTTGCCCAAGATTGGACAAGAGTAATTGATTATATGATGGAGGTGGTGTGAAATTGACTTGGTTTATTTTATTAGAATTATGTGAAAGAATAACTGGTGGATTATACGAATCTATAGCGCTGTTTGACGTGGACTTCCCGTGTTCAAATTCGCTCGGGGCATGGGAGAACTTTGATGACGTTGTGCTGGGTTGGACTCTTCGACACTTTGACTGGGAATGCTATTCTGAGATGCAGGGATCCCACACCTCCACTGTCCTCTCGATAAGTTTCCCAGACAACGTGGACAATGAGCACACGTGGTATTCCGATACCCACAGCGATAACAAAATAGACCCAAGGGTAATTCACAATTTTTCAATGTAAGCCCGAGATCACAACAATTGAAGCAAATTGGTTCTTTATCAACAGATTTAAAGTGTACTTGACGTTTTAATAGTGAGGGATGTTTCGCCCTCGACATGTTCGGATCACTCTCGGTTGAATAATGCATTGCCGAGAGATTTGGTTCTCCGTAAGCCGAAGGTTTAGTCTCCGCGAATTCATACTCGTTGTCTTGATAATTCAATTCATTAATAGCGACTGCGCGCGAGAATGGCGGGTAATGGGGATTAACTTTGAGGCGAGACCAGGTGCTTTCCCAAGCAGCACAGCTTTTAATTAAGTCATTGATGTTTGTGAAGTAGCGATCGGTGAGGTGATATTGCAATTGAGGAATCATATTGCGCAATAACACTTCAATGAGGCGGTCTTCTGGATAAGGTGTGTGACATTGCAAAGTCAGACTCCAGACGTGTTGATAAAATTGTAAGAAGGTCTCTTTTGAGGATTGCCTCTGGGATTCAATTTCTTGTCGAATTTCTACAGTCTTCGAATTTTTCTAGGAATGTCTTTCTTAACTGATCCCAATTTAAACTTGGATTATTGGGATCAGTCTTGGATTACTTGGATTGAATATTCTTGGTGCTACCAAGCGTTTCAACCTGCAGAATGAACAAGTCAGCAGGCAAACCACTAGATGAACCATCGAATGTGATGCCTGATCTTGCAAGCGTTCGTGGTCTAACCTGGTAAGGTTCGTTTGCTTTTAAATAAGCGTTGAACTGCGTATTTTGAACTTGACTAGTTGACGAGTGGGCTTGAGTAGTAATAAGTGGCCCTGCAGAAAAAGTAGGAGGTACCCAGCTCGACCCAATTGGTGGTATATTAGTAGATACTAAGGGGTTATTTGGTTTCCTCTCAGCGTTCACGTTTTGCCACTCTTGTTGTTGCAAGACTATATTATTCAATTGTTCCGAAAGTCGCTGTACCTGCGCTGCTAGGGTCGCAACCATGTTTCCGGTATTAAGCTCTGAGTGGGTTCCCTACCTGCTCGTCTAGAGATGTACGATCTTTAGAAGAGGAAGCAGCTCGTGTCATTATAATCGAGTTTGTATATGTTGCTACTACACTAGTAACATTAAGAGGCACCTGACTTATAGCGGGCTGAGCAGATGGTTCAATTTCAACCAATTTAGCACTGTCAATATATGTATTGAGGGGCTCGTCTAGGATAATATATTTCTCTATGCTCGTAAGTAATTCGTTGCAAGAGATTAAAATTTTGTTAGCGTACGATTCATACGTAGGAGATGTCGTTGCGAGTTCCAAACGGTTCTTGGTATGCAAAAGGCGGGACCAAATTTAGAAGACTTTTTGATTTACGTTATCGGGTGGCACGTTGATCCGACAACACTCAATTTCCATATCTGGCTTTTTACTAGCTTTTGAAGTCATTTTGGTTGATTTCGGTGCAGAGCCCTTAAATTCAGCATCTAGGAATTGTTGCAACTTTTCCAAACCGTGAGGGTCATGTAGGGGAATTTTCCTCAACTCTAATTCAATTTGAATTTCATCGGCTTTGAGTAAAGATGGATCCATTATTTAATAAATGGTATTTAGAGAGGAAAAGAAAATAAAACTAAACGTGAGTGAAAGTACAATAGAACGAATTACGATTTCAAAAAAAAACATTAATATGTTTTAGAAAATATAGGAAAATTCAAGCTTTTAGATACAAAATATTTCAAATTGCAAATGAATGATGACCCACTCCTGGGACGGAGGGTGGCACTAGAACCACGTTAAGTTGACATCTTGTGCCAACTAACGGTCATTGAGCCTTTACAAAAAGGCTATAAAGCGCCTAGGTGAAACCAGGCCTGGTGCTAAACAAGAAGCAGTCGCAAGAGAGGATATCTCCTGCAGACCTCAAATGAGAGCTTGGATTCCAGCGGAACCCAGCGATCCAAAAGTAATTCTGAAACTGCTACAAATTAACAATCCTGAGTTCGCCGAGTGCCGACTGGAGAGTGGCCAAGTTGGAAGGACCAAAGCGGTAGAAGCCCCGGCTGATAACCTGAACATCATAGAAATGGGTGAAGAAGTAGAAACACTCTCTACAGAATCGGAGATGCCCACTTCGATGGGATTACTTTGTGGATCCCTATTGACATTATACCGGCGAATGTCCAACCTGATTAAACCTTACCCTGGCTAGAAGGTATATTCAAGAGAAGCGTAGAACTCTGTCACATTCCAAGTAAATGTATTGAAGTAAATGTAATATTTATACCTAACGCGGGAAAAAGTGCTCATTACAGTCCCAAAGAGCTTAGACCTATAAGCTTAGTCTTTTCTCTGCTTATATTTTTAGAAAGACGGAGGCAATCGAAATCCTAGCATTCTTACTGCAAGGGAAGTCTGTGGAAACTGCTCTCACCTCGCTTATTGCTTCTATCGGGAAATTCGTTGGACATAATATGATAACTTTTCTGGATATAAAAATGCTCTCTAATTATAACTTATATTAATATTTGATATAAGCATAAGGAACCATGGGCCGTAATTTCTACATGTTTGCATTTCAAATTTCAACCTGAAAAACATCTCTATCGCGATAGTTCGGGTATCGAATAAAAATCTTTAATGATATGATAGAAATGGAGTAGAAATACCACGATATTTTAATTAAGCGGAGATAAATGATTGAAAACATGAGTTTGAATTCTTTTAAGTTCGTTTAAATATCGAAAACGTCATATGACTATATTTACTGTAGTTATATTATCGTTCTATCAAAACAACTATATTTGTTGTTAAATGTGCATGATATAAATCTATAAATGTACCAGATACTATAATTGTAGCCGAACGAACTCACCGAATTTAATTTTGTACAACCCTCTATTGGGTATTCGTTCTGTCAATACTGTCAAATTTACCATACGGATACGATACATGTGCGCTTTCTGTTTACTATGGTGTCTAATTATTACTATTCTAAAAAAAATTCATTTTAATTATTACAGTTTATTTAAATATTAACAAAACATTTAGTTAAATCATGAACGACATGCTAATTGAAGATATTAACGAAATTAAATCGTTGGTATCCACGATGAACGGAAATTTAAGTTCTGTTCTCGAGTTATCACAGAAAATTATCTCGAAATGCAAGTCAAACGAGTTGAATGTCGAGCACGGAATCAGTTTTATCGAAACAAAATATCAACTCATGGTAAATTATCTAATAAATTTGGTTTTTGTTGTGTTTAAAAGGACAGGTACGTGATTGTGCGGGGTAATTCATGCGTCGGGCAAAGTAAATTGAAAATTTTGTTTTCAAATTTCAGGAAGTCAAATTGAATCAGATTCTAGTATAGAACGTTTAGTTGAGATTAGAACGTATTTGGAAAAAATAAGTCCGATAGAACACAAACTAAAGTATCAAATAGAGAAATCGATTCGGACTGCGATCACCGGTGAAATCTCATCAAATGATTTGACTGCGTATAAACCTAATCTAGACAGTGTGGCACATAATGCAGACGACTCTCAAGAAGACAGTGATAGTGATGATGATCCAGTGTCTAAGAAGTCGTCAAAGAAAAAATCATCGTCATCCAGTGAACGGAAATACGTGCCACCCAAATTAACCACGGCCCATTACGATTCGGGGGATGAAGAAGCCGAAGTTAAATTGGTAAAAGCAAAACGATTTGCTTTAAATTCATCAATCATGCAAGATTTGAAGGAAGAATATCTAGACACGCCGGTAGAAATTTCTTCTACGTCTCGCGCCCAACAAATTAATTCGAAAAAGGCCAAGGAGAAGGAAGAGTACGAAGAGAAATACTTAACTCGTCTGCCGATCACAAAACAGGAAAAACATCGGCAACGCAAAATGACCACGATCAATTCATTGGGCAATGAGCTATCGTACAACATTCTTGAGAGCGACAAGAAACCAACAAAGAAACGAAAAGGAGGAGGCAAATTCAAGAAGGGCGGTAAAAAGCGAAAATTTCATTAAATTATTTCTTGTAGTAATAATAATATATTTACGTTTTACAAACATTTTTCAATAATTTGATTGATGCGATCACCCCGATTCCCGTATTGGCCACCTTTATCAAATTTAATTGCGGCTTTGCCTTCATCAGCGTTATATGGTGTTTTGAGTCCAAACGATCCTAGATGTTTGATCACCATATCAAAATTATCCCCTACCGTCACCAGCTCATGAATTATATCTTCCACGCAGATAATACCATAACTTCCCAAATGTTGTTCAATTTGGGCGTTCGATGAGATCGGAACCCGTTTACTATCAATGCGCATGAATCCATGTTTGAATAATAATTGTCGGATGATTGATGCATTTGGATATCCATAAGTGATATACGGTTCACATATACTCAGTAGTGCTTTTACCTCGGTGTTAACTCGTACGAGTGACGCTTTATGTAAAAGTGGTACACCCAATGTGGTGAGTGCTTGCTGCACCGCTGGTGCCGCAACTTTCTTAGTTCGATGTCGTAAAATCAATATCACTTTTTGGTCTTCCGGAATTTCCGTGCACAACGATTTCCTTAAGTGGATGTGTCTCGTTATACGGTTGTCATCTCGCTCGGCCAACAGAAACTTGGTGATGAAAAATTCGGGCTTGTGGAAACCAATTTTCTTTCTATGTAGCGCTCTCCGAATATTTTTCGATTTCAACTTGGGTAAGGATTCATTTTGGGCAATACGACGTTTACGTGATGCCAATATCGATACTTGGCGAGATGGAAATTTGTTACCCACTGCGTACCTGAAACGTATCAAGAAAACAAACGAGGTTAGTTTTTCGTCTAGAAATTCTGATTTTAATCTATTTTACAAATAAACTTACTTATCAGACATTTTGTTATATATATATATATTTATTATATATCAATTTAATATATAATTCGTTTATTTATAAAAAATTTGTCTATAAACACGCGTTTCCAACAAAATCTCATGGATTAGAGGTTATGTTTAATGTTTATATGTCAAATTTGATGGATGTAGCTTCAGAAACTTTTTATAAAGATGTCACTATAAACAGTAAAGGGGAATATTTACCATTTCACAGATGGCGCTTTGTTCGATAGTTTCACGATAGTAGTCATTAGGCAAGTTTATTAATTTTCATAATAGATCGAGTACAGATGGATGGGCCCGTTCCTTTTTGGTTTTTCGAATCAGTTTTGACATTTTTTATATTTTGAACGGAATGGTAAATTGCAACGAACTGATTTTTATTTTAAGAAAAACATGAGCTATAATTTATGTTAGGTCTTCTATCACATAATTTGACATTTTGGGATTCCAAATCTGAGGGTCATGATTTAAATTATTTGAATAAATAGGATAAGATACATAAGACAGGTCTTTCAAAATATTAATATATAAAAATTATTTTAAATTATTAATTACAATCTAATGTATATAACTTTTTACTTTGACATTTAGAATAGAAATGGCGGTAAATCATAACATAAGTCAAACGTACGTAGTTAGATATGTATGTGGCATCGGTTTAAGAATGAAAACAACGAAAAAGTTCAGATTTGACAATCGAAAATGTATGCGCTCGTTTAACTCTAAATAACTCTAATGGTTAGTTCACGTACATGATCAAAAATGTTTGATCACAATATAAAGTTAGAAACAAAAGCTATTGCTCTAAATATTAAGCTATTTTACTTGACGTTTCATTTGTCATTTTCAACCATTTTAATTTGTGTATTGTGTTTGGCTGTGGTGACGACTGATAATTAAATAAAATTAAATAAAAACATTAATTTCATTTTTCATCAACATTCGTTCATTTTATTCATTCTGAAGAAGTGCCGATATTTCTTAAGGTTTTTTTTACTTATTACACGAAAATTAATATTATTTTTAATTTAAATAAACACTATTATTTTATGTAAACGCACGATAAAATTAAAACACCAAATGCCGACAGTGAAAATGGCTCGTTTTTTATTTTATGTTTTTGATATTGACGTGAGTCATATAGAAATGTCAGAAAACAGCAAAATTATATATCCCTTTTCCCACTTACCCACACAATTGTGTGGGTAATACAAACGAATCATGTCAAACATTTATTTTTGTATGTATTTTGAACCAACTTACACATTTCTGCATTACTTAACACAATTGTGTTGATTGTACTTCAAATTAAGCGAAATTTTTTATCAAAAATCCATTACATACTGTTTTATTTTCTTACACATTTGTGTGGTTTGTACTTAAATTTAGCCAATTTTTTTTGGTAGAAAAAGGGATATAATGAGCGTCATTATTGCTCATAATTTGTTTTTTGTTTTTTCTATGTTAGATGCTTGCGATCAAAATTTGCCCAAAGATAAAAATATTTCATCTCAGAAATTCCAGCAATTTGATTTCAAGGCATTTTTGATTGATTGATTGATTGGAATGTGCGACCAAACCTAAGTAAGATTCCCGGTTGACGCCGGGGCCAACCGCACACTCTTTTACACATAACAAGATGGAGGGATAGGAATGGTATATTAATTATTATGGAAATTGACCCGGTTTCAGACACCTAAGTAGTCAATAGTTAGTAAATTGTTAGTTGAAATGTAATGCAAGACGGTTAACACAAGACAGCACAATTATTTAAAATATGGTATAAATCTCAGCAAACAGAATCCTAAAAATTATATTAAATTATCTGCAATAAAACTTATAATATTTCCAGTGGTGGTTTTTACTATTAGGAATACTAAAAGAATGGTCAATAATGAAGTATTAACTAATTATATTAAAACAGCTTAATGTAATAATTATCATTAATTAATTTAATTCAATTCTCCTGAAAAATATTAAATAAAATTAATCAAATTCAAACTACCAAATAATTAGTATATAATAATAGTACTAACCAGAATCAAAAGTATCATTACAGGACTTCGAGATACTAAACAGTGTAAAACATTAAAGCTTATAATTATTAATAAGTAGCAGCGACATTTCTCGTTCACCAATAAAACCTGTTAAAGTATAATTCAGCAATAATTAATACTAACAATCGAAGCACCATGGTCATCATTAAAACAGTAACTGCCATCTCCTAATTAAACGAGAAATAACCCATGAGCATCCTGAAATTTAAATTAATTAGCTTTCTGTTCATAATCAATAATTAATTTCCTGTAACTTAGTAATGTAATCATTACTGTTCAAATTCCTAATTTTTTAAAATAATAGAAATAAAAATTAAAATATAAACGTACCCTAACTCACCTTCAAAATGAATTAAAAAAGGCACATTCTATTTAAAATTTAAATTTAAATTCCAAAAAATGTTCATTAATGAAAATAATAGTTGCATGGATTTACATTGATTACATTGATTACTATAAACATTTATAATTCATTTTAAAATTGAATCAAGAAATGCGCCGCACAAATTCAACTTATCGAACTCTTTCATTTCTTCTTCAACTCCGATTTTAATTCATCCCCAAAGCGAATCAAAAACACTTATTTTAATTCAGAAAAAACCCTTCAATTCAGACCCCTTTAATTCATGCAGACCCTGATAAACCTTGATAACTCTAAATTGCTCATCATATAAAACATAATAAATATAACAATTTAATACTCAAACGGTGAATAATTGCAGTTAGGAATTAGTAAAATTAGTTAATTTCTGAAATCAAAATGTGGAAAGAATCGTTTTCATAAATAATCTTAGTAAAATGTACCAAGAAAAATATGTAATGTAGATCCAGGAGTGCTCGCTACCCGCTTCTCTAGAATAAAAAACTAACACACTGCAACCCATAAAGTTATTTCCCAATCCCAATAGATGAAAACTCAGCGATCGCCCGTTAACATCAATATAAAAGAAAAATTTATCGCAATACACATCCAACGTCTCCTCGCCGCCCCTGTGTAAATTGATCACACAAAATGAAATGAAAAAGCAAAAAATCAATCATTGAATCGTTTTTTTTTCATATAGAAAAACATTTACACTACCAAGCACAAAAAGTAAAAATATAATAATTATGTAATGACATAAATAAAACAAAATGAAAACAAAAGTCCCCTGATCTTGTATATTTTTCGTTCGTAATCAATACATACACATCCATACAAAGCACAGCCGAAAGCATATAACAAGCTTTGTATATATACATTGCAAAACCACATTTTCGGTGGTATTGAAATGTACATTATATCCCGCTATACACCTCCAATACTAATTTCCATACAAAATATAATGTACGTCGTACAAGTTAATAAATATAAAAAACAAAAGTTAGAATTCAAAAGTACCAACAAAAAACAATCGTCGCAAAAAGAACAACAAAAATTATTATCGAGTGTAACAAAACAAAATAACAGAATTGAAAAACACTTTCTGGCACAAACAATACTCAAACAATACTACTACCATGAGAATACTAGTACTCTACACCTTTATGAGTTATAGAATACAGTAATCATTTTATTATATACTTACAATTTATTTGGAAAAATATATGTTAATAATTAATATGTATTAAAATGTGTTAAGACAATGGATAAAATGAGAAAACACTTATCTTATTTATCCTCTGGAATCATAAAAGTCCTATACATATTGAAAAATTACATACATACAATGCGTATGACGCATTCAACAACGGTATCAAAATACATATAAACGAAATTGTAATATACATATTCTACGCCATTGCAAGCGCATCACACACAAATTAATATAATATAACTATTCAATATGTATCTTATTACGGCTTCAAAATTCTTTAAATCACACAATATATTATTTATGTCTATGAACACTTAGATATATACATATTATTTAATTAATTAGTTAATTAAAATACATTTAAACTATTTATTTTTAATTATTTAGAGGAGAGACAAAAAACACGTCTTTCCTCTACGACGTTCAATCGCCGACCAACGATTTGATTTCAAGGCATGATGAAAAATTGCAGAGAACCAAAATTGCCTAGGAGGGGAACCTATTAGGGATGGATTACTCACCACGAAAAAATCAATTAGAGAGGATGATTTCAAAGTGGGAAGGTATAACATAATCCATGACAGAGCATTTTGCATTCCACTCTCAGGAAAAAATTTCCGGTGGAATGCAAAACTGAAAGGTCGAACAGGATAAGGTTAAAGTCGCCAATAACGATGATATTAATATGATGAGGAGCAAGATCTGCTTTCCAAACCACTGTTGGCACGAGAAGCCTGACGTGACAACATAACATCCAGGACATATATAAACTCAATTGACGATTGTAAAAGCAAATATTATATAGTATCAATATACGACACTGCCTTGTAAAATCATGTTCCAAAATTGTATTTCTATAAGACAAGAGCGAACTTAGCTGTTTTAGAACAAGTTCGAAAAAAAAATCGAAAATCAACACAGCAAACAGAAAAAAAAACTGTGTGTCAAAATAAAAAAGTAAATGTCATGTATTGTCAAACATAGCCTCAATTTTTTATTTTAGCAAATATTATATTATAGTTATTTAATATATAATATAGTTGAAACAAAAATAAAAAATATATAGTCATTTAATATATGGTTTTAGTGTTGTTTGTTAAATGCTAGAAATGTATAGTTCACCGGTCTGAATCTTCTGCCATCCAAAATGAAAATATTTACATGTTGTCGTATTATTTGTTTATCGGTGGTAAGTACATGCCCCGTTTAAATGTGTAGACCATGTCATTATGTTCGATTCTAATCCATAGGAATTATTTACGATGTAAATGTTGAGCTGTTAAGTGGTGAATCAACTACATACGAGGAAGACGGGCAATACATTATGGCAGGTTTGGCAAGTTGTTTTCTGTTTACGGTCGACTGACTGGACAATTTGAGACGGAATTTTCTCGTTTCGAAAATTATCGTGCCGATGCTGTGCTGTTCATATTACATGTGGTTTTAACGAACTGTATATGTTAGGAGGGTACGTATTTACGTAATGTTCAGGAACCATTATGTAATTTAATTGATCCATTATGTTTTAAACAATTGTCAATAAATTCAACCAAAAATCGTAAACTTTTTGACATTTGATTTTACTTCGAATATTTTTTCGAAGTTCGAAAAAACGACAAAAGCGACACCGTGACAAAAAATCTAATTACGATAAGATAAGAGAAAAAAAGAACACGAACGTCCTATATAGATACTTTTTAATATATGGTAAAAGTTAGAAAAGCGCCGCTGGTGGATCAGATTGAAACTAATTTAACTACAAAAAATAAAATGTGTGATCGAAATGCCGAAAAATCAAGGATATACATATGTAGATTCATGTTTTTTATATTATATAAGCCACATAATCACTAATTATACAAAACCTATATCATTTTTAATTAATATGTTTAAACAAAATTAAACCAAGCAAAGGTAGCACAGTAAAAAGATGAATTATCGCGAATGTTGCCTATTGTTTTTCTTTATGCAATGTCAAAATTTGTAGTTATCATAGTTTAAAAAAAACCGCTACTTGGAATCTGTGATGCTCCAATCGTCAATAGAAGGGGAATTCACGGATTTGAGAACTACTCTGGCAGTACAACTACAAAGGGCCTTACACTCATAAAACGATCAGTGAGAAAGGTCTCATATCCGGGAATAGAAACAACATTACTGGCAACCCTGGTGGAATAGACGATGTCTCAGATACTCCGAAGGCATCAACTAAGACGCCACACTGGATTCTACGTACATAATCAATTTTCAACAGATGGTGAGTCAGAAGATTTAGAGTAGTACGTGGGGCACATTACCACGTTGAACGATCGGCTCCCATCCGTTTCAAGCTAGGTTTTCAGCACTAAATTCTTACTACGTAGCTACAGGAACAGGATGTAAATTATTAATATCGAAACTCGAAAGACATCACACGAAACCATTGTTAATTGGAATATGGAGCAAGAAACTTTAAAAATATACTCATCCTGTGATTTTCTAACTAGGTTCGTTGGAATTAAACGAGCATGGCCATTGAATACGGCCACATTCTAGAGTTGCCCCTATTTTTTCAGCACTAGGTTGAAGCGTTTTAGGCAAACCGTTTGGGGCATGAGATTTTCATTAAGAAATACTCTTGATTGAACTTTGTCCCCTATAATTTCTGATAATACTTGATTTGTCATTTTGAAGTAGCTGAAACACTACCAAACTGCACAATGAATGAAGCAGGCAACCTATTAATCATATTGCAGGCATTAATATCAGCCACAGATGCCTCCATATCAAGGGCCTTCGCACCTACGACGAAAACCCTCAGAAATCTTTAATGTCAGCTAGAATCCAAAACAAACTTTCCAGAACAGGTAGTGTCTCGTTAAATGCCTCTTAATATAATACAGGAAATGGGCTTTGAAGGCATCCATTAACGTAGCCTTTGAGAACTACAATTTGTACAAGATCTGCTTTTGGCATCTAATGTCAACGAGAAATTTGTAGAAGGCAGACAACATTTGCACAAATGATATTGAACCAGTTGGTGTATAGTTCGTAGCACACCCCTGTAGCCATTACCACTATCTTTACTTCTTTACCTAGCCATTACCTCTATTCGGCACATAACGTTTTTTTTACCATGATTTAATTTTACCAGCAATCGTAGCACTGCTGGTGAAATTTATGCTGATAAAAACAGCAATTGTGCGATTTGTCCATAAAATCGATGGTGAGTACTGGACGAACACGTCATGCAGCCATTAAATCCTCAGTTCTCCAAAACTGATACAGCACAGGCAGTATAGGTGGTGTTCACGGGCTATTAAATATGAACGTCATTGGGCGAAAAAACTATAACGATCGACTTTTAGATTTTAAATAGAAAAAATATAGAAGAAACTCGTTCGATCAGCGTGACGTTTAAAAACACCTCCAAACCTCAATTATTAAAGTAATTTTCAACTTTAAGTGGAATCACGTAAATTTTTATAGATAATACTCTGGTTCTTTTGAAATCAAACTAAACTGGAACCTAACATATTTGAAAGGACAAGGAAAGACGTTGCAGCTTTGTATCCCTGTAAATATGTCACTATTGAAAAAATGGGATTTTAGAACTACATCATTGATTTAAGTCTTTGAGTGCAGTGAACGGCATCCCGTATCTTGTACATCAGTGCGGTTCGCACACCCATCCAAGATTTGAACATTCTTGGTAAAGAAGTGGACGCATGGGCCCAATCATAATACTCATCTGAAGTTCGATGTGCATCTGGAATATTTAACGAAGACTTCTCCAAAGCTTGCGACTTCATTGCTCCATCACCATTCTTTAAGGAGACGTCTGGGCGAGAAATATTTCCACCAGAAGAAATTGGATGTTGGGAAGAAATTGGATGTTGGAATCAGTTAAAAATGTTGTCGTTTCTCTTAATTTGGTTCTTACTAACTTATTGCAAGTCATGCGCCCCAAGAAGGAATTTCGTCGGTTCAACAATATTTTACCATATAATCCATAAACTCACCCATCCATCGAGTAGGTAGTGGTTTTACGAGGTCCTGCTATCGTCAGTGGCGACTCCAGGATCCGCTTAGTGATTTTATAAATCTTTTAATGTTAATTTTGTCAACATAATGCAACATCATGTACAGATGGTCATATTAGCGCCTTCTTAATATCTTAATATTCGGCGTAGCTTCTCATATTTTGGGTCAGTTTTTAAAATATAAATGCAACACCGTAAACATTTCCTTTTATTGTAATTTTATTATAAAACTAATATCACTAAAAATATTTTAATTAATAATAATAAAATACAAAACGACGTTACCGCGTCGATTTAATTCGCGCAAATTCTTATCCTAATGCTGGTGTTACATCGAAAGGTGATAGAATTCCTGGTGGTCCACCAAATGTGCCCGTATATTTATCATGGGACGAGATTGGGGCTAGCGCTGGTACCGTAGACAGTATATTTACGTGTGATGATTCGCCCGAGAATCGATTAATAAATGAAATACCTGTCGTTTGTGGTACGGTCGAACTTGTAAATGTCGTTGTGGTGATGGTCGATTGAGTTGATGGAATTGTAGCCGCAGATGTGGATGTTAATTGGGTTGGCGGTGGCACAATAGGTTTATTGTATGGGGTTAGGAAACCGGGTGCTCCACCAAAGCTACCTGTATACTTTCCGGAATCAGCTGGTTGTGATGGTTGGAAATTTTGGGGTACTGATTGTTTCGGAGGTTGTAAAAATGTTGGTTGCGTTGGGATTTGTTGTGATTGTTGGTTCGGTTGTGCAGGTTGTGATTGGAAATTTGGTGGGGAACCAGGTCTTGGTGGTTGTAGGAACGGCGATGATTGTGTTGGAATAGGCTGGAATTGATTTTGCGTTGTCTGATAGTTTTGTTGGGGCTGCGAAGGATTTAGTGGTGGCTGAACAAATTGGGAGAGCGTTGGAACGGACTGAACGGACTGATAGCTAGTAGGCCGAAGTGTTGTTGTTGTTTTACGGTCTTGGTTAAAATTTATGTTGTTTCCGGATTGTGGTGGTGGTGGCACTAATGTATCACTGGGTGGATTAATATTAAGCGGTTGTTGATTATCAACACGATTAACAATACCGGTTGTAGATGTTGTTTGTGTTGGTTTTTTTGTAGAGTCTTTATAAATTTCCGGGTAGTTAAAGTTTCCAGAGCTTAATGGAGGCAAAAGATCGGACTGTGGCTTTTGAATATCGCTGATCCTCACGGGAACATGGCCATCGGAATATGTTTCCAATTTCATTATACCCGACGCGTAGCTGGGCAATATAAACGCGAAATTATCCTTGTCATTATTTGCGGTTACCTGCTTTTTGTCATCAAACCCAGAAATTCCCGCATCACGATTCACATCAGTTTTATGTCCAACATTAACCGCCGTAGAATCAGTTGGTCGGGTTGCTGGTTCGTCCGGTAAAATACTGTATGGGGTCACAGGATTTCCGTAACTATCCTTTGGCGTCTGCTTGGGCAAAGAATCTGGAAATATAATTGCTTCGCGATCAAGACCTGTTACACTATTTGTATTCGAATTTATTGTACCACCAGTGGATAAAGTTGGTACTAGACGTGCACGATCATCTGTAGGCACAATTTTATTTTCCTTTTCATTTACTTCATTAGCAGCAAGTCGTTGATTATCGATATTTCGTTTCTCAGCATGTGTATAAGCGCCACTTGCTGAAATTAATAAAAAAGAAAAATAATAACAATTAGAATTAGTGTTATTAGCAAATTAAATTAAGTACAACAAAAATTTAATATCGAATCGTAATTCAAACTATGACATCTATCGACCGTTAGTTCAACCTTAAATTGTATATTCATCGAAACATTCTTGATCATCAAAATAAACCTTGAACTTTCATTTTATAATAATTCGATTGCAACAAAACAAATTACAAGTAGATATAGTAGCAAGTAATTAAATTAATAAAGTAAAAATCGTGATTAATTTATAATTTGATATTCTATATAATGAATTTCATTCATAAAATAAAAATCGCGATTAATTTACATAATTGGCAAAGCCATTACGAATTAATAGAATTATGATCGGGGCTACCTGAAGAAATATTAAATAATTAAATGTAAAGTACGAAATACAGGAAGTACAAGTTATTTTTCTATTATAGTTCAGATGATTGTCTGCCGAGTATGAAGACATAATGTTATGTATGATGCCCGGGGAATTTCAGCGATTATATTAAATGAGGTAGTAAATTGTGTACATTTTTTTTTCAAGGATCCTATCATAGCGGATGATCGGCTTTTTAATGTTCAATTAGTAATTTTTATAATTTTTTTATATTTGAATTTAATTGTAAATTATGAAATGAGGTCGATTTTATGCCTTTTAATGTAATAAAAAATAATATGGTAACAGTGTTGGATACAGTTGGAATGAATTATGCTGTTGTGTTTCTGAAATATCGAAATAAATGTCAGTTAAACAAAACATTGTTATTACAATCGAGGAATATTCGAAGTACCTACTTTATACGACATATCATCATTGTCAGATGATCTAAATTCTGTACTAACTAAACTTTGGTGTTACACCAACAACTGAAAGATTATATGAGTAACCAAGAATCAGAACTGACCTGATCACAGGTAAAAAGCTACTTATTAGATAAAGGCATTAGACACAGGACACAGGCGAGCTGCCATGACCTGTGAAATAGGCCAAACTGCCACATTATATTAGGGGAGGGAGCCATAATTGTTTTTTGAAAAAAAAATGAAAAAGAGATTTTGCAGCCTGTACGATGGCCCTCCAATTGTCTCTGTTCATCACGCACTCCCTCCAATTTCGACATAAGATGATCTTGTTTGACGTTCGTTGCGCCAGCATAGCCTAGGTTTTCCCCTATGACGTACGCCGATTGGTTGTTGATGGAACGCTTTTAATATCATTCGTTCTTACTTTCAATATGGCCCAGCCAACTAACTCGGTGGGATTTAATAAATTCGATAATATCGGTGTCTCCAAGAAGATGCATAATTTCGTGTTTCTTTGTGCCATTAGGTCAGTTGAAAAAATGTGAACCTGAGATTTTCTCACAGATTAAACACAAAATTATACATGATAATTTTAAAGAAAATCTCCGAAAGATAAGATAAAACTCGAATATTAGCTGAAGTGATTGCTTCTCGAGGCCCATTAATATTCCCTTATTACAGTTGACTACCCGCACATTACGCAGCTCCAAGTCTGTTCCAATCAGATCAAATGATCCTTTCAACAGGAAGTCGCATAATTGTGTTTATTATCATCATATATCATAATCATGTGATGAAAATTTCCCTTTAAAATCCGTTCTGCCCCACCCTCATGTGAATTGAACTAAGTACCGGAATGCCGCAGAGCTGTCATCTCTAATAGCCTTGACAGACTGCGATTTATTAAACCCAATTTATACCATAGACACATATCTGGTTTCGTAACTAGGATTATGAAACTATGGTTTGCGAGATGAAAACTCAAGACACACTACAATTTCTTTTGTCTTCTCGTTTGGTTTTAAATAGTAATGGAGTAGGCACTGACAAAAATGCCAAGATTGACATTTAATTGACTTTTAAATTGTCATAAATAACTTTTCTGTTGATAGAACAGAAACAAACTTGTTCCCGCCAACTCAATATCTCAATGACAAATAGAAAACTCAAAGGAAACTAGGTTTGCTTGGTAAACCATTAGTGTCCGGAATCTCCGTTTTTGATGTATTCGGCGTTGGGAGCACCAAAATGCCTCGGGATGAGAAAAATATCTCATTCGGAAACTATGTTTAAACCGAGTTTCAAACCATTGTTAGGGGTGACACACAATGAAACCATGGTTAACTCGAAACAATAGTTATGAAACCAGTAATGTGTCTATAGCATAAGGCTGCGTATCAATAGTCGGATAAATCGTTTACTACGGTAAAAATTGATTTTAGTACAGATTTTTCGATCAATTTATCATAGAGTTTTTAAAAAACAATTGAATTTACCGAAAAATTTACTTAACCCTCGCTCACTAGCGCCTGGGTGAGATCGACCGCAAGCGTAAAATATAGACAAAAAAACATAGAAAACGAATTGTGACTAACTTTATACTTTATGTAATCTAACCTCAATATTTGTCGTAGAAGACGGTTGATTTATTTAAAAAAGTGTCTGAGTGTTTTTAACACACGAAAGTGTTTGTGTTAATTTTTTTCGAAAATTTGGGTCGATTAAACCCACGTTAGTAAAAAGGTAATGGAATTTATTTGAAATATTTTTCGCTACATTTACGAGATGGCTAATTTGCGATATTTAAGACGGACGATTATGAGCGGCAACAGACTAGATTACGATAAATCCTAGCGGAAATGGAGAGCGATGACGATGAAGATGTTAATCAACAAACCGACAATAGCGAAATTGAAGATTTGGAAATTATAAGTGAAAATAACTCATAGACGGATCAAGATAGGGATTCCAACAGCATCGAGCGCGTTGAGAATAACGACGTTTTAATGGGAAAAGACGGTTCTTTATGGAGAAACTCACCTTTTAAAGCAGGATTGTATTGGCACACAGGAAGTAGTACCTATAGTAATACTTATAGGCACACAAAATATAAATCAAATTACAAATAACAAACAAATAGGGTTTCAGTCAAAAACGTAAGATATTTCTGCAAAATGAATAGTCACAGAAATGATAAAATGGCTGCGAGCCAATAGTCGGGTAAATCATTTACTATAGTAAAAAATCGGATTTAGAACAGATTTTTCGATCAGTTTGTCATAGAGTTTTTGAAAAAGAAATGAATTTACCGAAAAATTTACTTAAACTTGACTTTTACTCGACTATTGGCCCGCAGCCTGAGTTGAACATTTAACTCTTCAAACATACATTTTTGTTGATTTCGATTGAAGGAAAAATGTTACACGCTGCGGGCCAATAGTCGGGTAAAAGTCAATTTTAAGTAAATTTTTCGGTAAATTCATTTATTTTTCAAAAACTCTATGGCAAACTGATTGAAAAATCTATTCTAAATCCGATTTTTACTATGGTAAACGATTTACCCGACTATTGGCCAGCCTGAGGGTAAAAATGGTACTCCTACTGCCGTCAAAATGTTCGATTGAAAAACAAAAAAATATCACAAGGGTAATATTTTGCTACACTGAGGTAATTTTCTCTATGTTTTGGTCGAGTAAACGATTTTTTGTTATTGCCATACGCCATTTTTTTCTAATATATTGTTTTGAAATTTAAAAGCGGTGTAGTTCCTTTCTGTTCCATTGATACAAATTGAGGGTATAAAATAAGGGTACTATTTTTAGAGTAGGTAAATATCAATCGAAATCGACATTAGTGATTATTCGATTTTGGTTATGTATTGTTTTTGTTTCAATGTTTTTTGTTCGGGTTATAACGGTAATTTTAAATTTGGTCAACATAAAACCGGATCGTGACCCAATATTTTACTATGAAAATATGCGTAAAAATTGTATATGCAGCTTTACTTCTGTTTATATTTATTTTTTTTCTGTGATTAAGCTTTCTATTCAAGAACACTTCATAGAAAATTCATTGGCGATGCTGACTATACTATTTTTCGTAGTAACAAATTTTTCCCCGAGAGCACAAGTGTACGTCTTACGGAATAATTTATTCCCACTAAAAAGAGTTTAGTCAGGCTTTTTTATGGGTTATCTATGAAAAGTGATCTTTGAAAGTTTAATATTATTTGTATATTGCATTAAAATATAAAATTATAAATTTATTTCCAAAATAATTATAAATTTGAAAATGAAAAAAGGGTCTAGGGTGTATCTCATGCGAGCTTCATTGTTTTCACTGGTGGCGTTTTCTTTACTTTTCAACATGTGATCTCGTCTCAATTGACGAGTGGTAAAGTGATTTCAGTGCCATCTTTCATTAAATTTTCGAAGCCTTATTTTGATACAAAATATGTGACAGCATATGTGAAATGAATTATATATGTGAAATTTAATTTTGTTAAAATGTTTGTTTATTAAATTAAATCATATTTTACAGACCTTATCGTCTTTTAAAATTGGTGTACTTAGGTTAGAAATAGCACACATAATTGTTATAATATTATATCTATATAAGGAAGTATAGATAATGCGACCTTAATGCGAGCTGCTGCTATTAGTCGATTGCCTTCAACGTCAGATTTAGTTCTCTCGTTATGCAAAAATTGCGGACGAATCATCTCTATACCAGCTTATGTTAGCTCTTTACCCATCTTAAACCCCTTGTCTACCATCACAGCATCTCCGGATGTTACCTTATCTAATAACTTTGTTAAATTAAAGATAGCTTTATCTGATGTTCGACCGCCTACGACTATGCTTATAAAATTAATAAGACCGGAGGGAGAAACTCCTATCAATAGTTTAATAATAGAAATATGTGTAGGTTCTGCAGGAAAGGCATCGGAATTGAATGGTCTTTATTTCCGTAGAATCTATAAAACAGTTAATGTATTTGGAAATTTTCAAAGCAAACTAGCAAACTTCTTAAGTTTTACTATTTAGTTTGCAATTAAATGCAACATTCTAGTGCATTCGAAAACAGTTAAACAAAATCATTAAAATATATTTTAGTTATTTTAGGATTCAGTTTGAATAAATTAGCAGTTTGTACGTTAGATAAATCGGTTTTAATTCTAAAGGTTGTATGAACAATCCTGTGCTTAAGGAAAAAATCGATGTTAGCACTTTATCAGAAGGCCGTATCATAGTACAATAACCGACTATAGTGTATAATAATTCTATGGATGGTATTCGCGTCATTGAATTCAATCCTCGGTGTGTGTTAATTTGAAATGGTCAGTACACTGAATATCCCCAGTTACTTGTATGCCTTTATGGAATGTCTTAAGGTCATGCTGTACTCCAATAGATCTCCGTTTTGTCTGAGACTTTGATAAACGGTGGAACCTAAATCCATATGTTCATCATCTATGTTCATTTTAGAGTTTTCTTTCTTTAGAATCCGTTGAATCGAATGATTTTGAAGTCAAAATCATAACAAACAACAACTGTCAAAACAAAGTACACCAAGTGTTCACGTGGTGCGTAGTTGCAAATACATTACACTACACTACAGCCACAAACATAATATATTGAGTTTGTGCTACAGCATTTTGACCGTAGTTGATAATACACTTTGGTACTATTTTTTCTGTTCACCTGGTGAGATAATACACTACACTACGTACCACGTGAACAAGATATTAGCCGATTATAACGGGTGATTTTTTAAGAGCTTGAGAACTTTTTTTTAAAAAAAAACGCATAAAATTTGCAAAATCTCATCGGTTCTTTATTTGAAACGTTAGATTGGTCCATGACATTTACTTTTTGAAGATAATTTCATTTAAATGTTGACCGCGGCTGCGTCTTAGGTGGTCCATTCGGAAAGTCCAATTTTGGGCAACTTTTTCGAGCATTTCGGCCGGAATAGCCCGAATTTCTTCGGAAATGTTGTCTTCCAAAACTGGAATAGTTGCTGGCTTATTTCTGTAGACTTTAGACTTGACGTAGCCCCACAAAAAATAGTCTAAAGGCGTCAAATCGCATGATCTTGGTGGCCAACTTACCGGGCCATTTCTTGAAATGAATTGTTCTCCGAAGTTTTCCCTCAAAATGGCCATAGAATCGCGAGCTGTGTGGCATGTAGCGCCATCTTGTTGAAACCACATGTCAACTAAGTTCAGTTCTTCCATTTTTGGCAACAAAAAGTTTGTTAGCATCGAACGATAGCGATCGCCATTCACCGTAACGTTGCGTCCAACAGCATCTTTGAAAAAATACGGTCCAATGATTCCACCAGCGTACAAACCACACCAAACAGTGCATTTTTCGGGATGCATGGGCAGTTCTTGAACGGCTTCTGGTTGCTCTTCACTCCAAATGCGGCAATTTTGCTTATTTACGTAGCCATTCAACCAGAAATGAGCCTCATCGCTGAACAAAATTTGTCGATAAAAAAGCGGATTTTCTGCCAACTTTTCTAGGGCCCATTCACTGAAAATTCGACGTTGTGGCAGATCGTTCGGCTTCAGTTCTTGCAGGAGCTGTATTTTATACGGTTTTACACCAAGATCTTTGCGTAAAATCTTCCATGTCGTCGAATAACACAAACCCAATTGCTGCGAACGGCGACGAATCGACATTTCACGGTCTTCAGCAACACTCTCAGAAACAGACGCAATATTCTCTTCTGTACGCACTGTACGCATTCGTGTGGTTGGTTTAATGTCCAATAAAGTAAACTGAGTGCGAAACTTGGTCACAATCGCATTAATTGTTTGCTCACTTGGTCGATTATGTAGACCATAAATCGGACGTAAATCGCGAAACACTTTTCGAACCGAACACTGATTTTTGTAATATAATTCAATTATTTGCAAGCGTTGCTCGTTAGTAAGTCTATTCATTATGAAATGTCAAAGCATACTGAGCATCTTTCTCTTTGACACCTTGTCTGAAATCCCGCGTGATCTGTCAAATACTAATGCATGAAAATCCTAACCACAAAAAAATCACCCTTTATATAGCTCGAATTTTGGCACACTTTTTTGCTACTGTACATATTAACCGCGGAAGATTCGTTATTGGAGAAGCAAAGCTTATTAGTTTTTTAGCCTTGGCACGTTTTATTCGCAAAATAGGTACAATAATTTGATTCTTTTTAAAGTGACGACTGCAAATTGAAAAATATTTAGGGAAAGGTTTGCCCATTTTTAGAACAACTTTCCACTTCAGCAGCTCCTTCCGGTTGTTTAGAACATTAGATGGGATTTTGTGCAACAAAATAGATGGTTTTCTGTTTGTATGGCATTGTGGGACACCGCAATATTGCCCCGAGATGTCATGGTGAATAGTAGTTGTCAACCCACAATTATAATCAAAACAGTTGACTATTAAAACAAATTTGCTACTAATGAAAGTGCAAACTAACGTTTTATTCTAGGTTAAAATATTTTCAACAATTCTTGTAATACAAATTCAACACATAATGTAAAATATTAATTATTTTAAAAATACTTATTAGAATTTTAAGATGAGCTGTCAAAACTTGTGTACGAACTTGCATCTAAATAAAGCTTTACGCAGAATCCGCTAGACGTCATGTTACCCATCGTTAGGTTCGTTTCTCGGGTTTCATTAAAAATTGCTTTAAGCGTAATAAACATTCAGAGATATTCTGCAGATGCAAATAAATTAATAAATAAACAAATCATTATTTCTGTTAATTTAACCGAAATATACATAGTTTACTGTATTAATTTAATTTGTGGGTCGACTTCTTTTTGCAACAAAACGATGCAACCCAACAACTTTCCGTCTTGCAGAGGTCGCTTGTAGAGTTTGTTTCTCGGGTTACAGTGTTGAATTTTAGCAAATGACATATTTTTCTCATTTCCCCGTTTACAGTTTTTGCTATCTTTTTTCTAACGCTTTTCCAAATAACAAATATCGTCAATTGCAAATCAAACATTATGCGTGATTTAGATTCAACGTAATTCTGCAGACACAGATAGCCTCGAAAACATCCAACTTTTGACGATACAACTGATAAAAATAGGATAAATGCATGCCCATATGTATCTGCAATTCTGTAATACGTATGTATTTGCGAATTGCGACGTTAAATGGGCCACAGCAATTGCTATAAAAAGATTAAATGTGGTTTGTTTCTCGGGTTTCAGTGTCAAATTTTTAGCATATGAAATACTTCTTTCCACTTTATCATTTTTTTTTAGTTTTCAATTATTTTGCAGTTGGTCAAATGTAAATCAAGCATTATGATTTTGATCAATATAATTTATATTATCGATTGTAAATTTATTGTGCCTATTAAAACTCCTCGTTTTATCTCGTAAGAAATCTGTGCAAATTGATCATCCCTTTACTTTGTTGGTTTTGTGAAAGTTGGTGAGGTTAAAGTGTCAATGTTCATTTTTACAAACTTACATATATTTCCAATTAGAGTGCACAATAGATTTACTTCGTTAACCGGTATATAAAAGTTGATGTAAATAACCTTGGAACCGACTCTTTGCTATTAATCACTTTTAAACAGTTTAATTGTATTCTAATATTTATGTCTGCAAAACAAATTTTTTTAATTTATAAAAACGCGCCTACGATTACATATTCTGTTATGACTTATGAGTTCATAAACAAAATATTAAGCTAAATACATAATATTAATTCTACATGTATAAAGAGTATATAGGTGCGGGGGATTTTATAAATCTGTTGTTTTATTTATCTCGTTAGAATGCATCCACGGATGTTGCTCATTTCGTAAACTAAAGACAAGCTAAGTAATTTATTTAATCTATTTTAATCATATACACCTACATGAATTTAAATTGTATTCTAAAATATTAAACACAAACAAATTACAATCAAGCTGAGCGTGACCAACAAAATAATCATCATGACCATGTGTATTGATAAGTATATTATTAAGCGCCACTATCTTAAAATACGGTTAATTTACAATAGCAAAACAATAACACATAAGCATTAAAAAATCAAATTAATATTAGTAAATTACAAAAATTTACTTACCCAATTTAATGGTTCCATCACCATTATTAATATAATCATTCTTATTATTATTGATAATGACTGGTCGGCGGTCAAATCCGGTATTAAAATCAATACTACGTTTACTGTGTAAATTGTGCGATGTTCTAATGTCATCATTATGTCTTAGATCGGTGTTTACTAATATATGTATTATAGTGTAGTGTGTGTGTGTAAAAGTGTACAAGTTTAGTGTAATTATTAGCCACAAACACATTTAGAGTACCAAAAACAAATAGAAAAAATAGGAAATTTTAAAAAATAAATAAATTTAAAACATTTTAGTAGTTGTGTTAGTAATTAAATTGTTAATTATGTAATTATTTAATTGTATACTAAAGTTAAACAAAAATGTCATATATATTTTTGAAACATCTTACTCACGCTTAATAAATTCATTAAAATGATTTCGTGAGCTGTTAGAACAAATATTTCAAAGCTAAGCTCGATTGCATTGTATATACGCCAATTAATCATTGGATAATTTGGTGACTGCACGCAAATAACCTAAAAAACATTCAATATTTTGCAAACAAACTAATAAAAATAGAACAAATCATGTTCATGAATTTGCAATGCCGTAATGTTGTGTGTATGTGTATTGCATTAATTTTCGACATCTTCTTGTAAGCGAGATAGAGTACAAATAACTCTTTCACTATAGCTACTTAAACGAAAAATTATTTCGATCCCTAGTATATGGTACAAGACAGAACAGACGCCAATTAATGGAGGGAAATAGGAAAATCCACGCTATTTAAAGCTTCATTTGAAGATTTTCGGCTGTTTTATAGACAAATAATATTTACTATGACATTCTTTTCACACAATGTTTGCGACTTTTCGAGCCAGCTAAACGAAGTCATTTACTCATAATATAAATAAAAAAGTGGAAAATTAACTCCCCTCCCCCCCCCCCCCCCCCCATTGTTAACCCCCTTTTGTGGTAGTGTATTATGAGCTGGCTCGAAAAGTCGCAAACAATGTGAATATCATTGTAATGAGTGTGAACGAGTCTTTGCATGCGGATGTGAATTAGTCCTTACTTTTATACATACCTTTTAATATGTCATTGAATATTATACTTCTCTTTGGTAGATAGTTCAGTGGAGCATTATACTTCATACAGAGAAGACGAAGAATAAAAAACTATTGTTTGTAACGATTAACAGTATTGTGTTATTTCTTTTATTTCTAATAAGCTGAGCTTATTACAATCATAGTAAATAATATTTGTCTATAAAAAAGCCGAAAATTTTCAAATTAATAATACAGACGAATTTAAACTTCTTAATTTAAAGATTCATATTTTTCAAAGTTAATATTTACACTGGCTAACACCAAACCTAGGTAGCATTTTACTTGAAAATATGACATTTATCAAGAAACTGAAGGGGGACCTATAGATAGAATAAAAAAAATAAAAATAATAACGTAACAGAGCGAGAGATAGGATTTATATGTTTTAGACCATGCTCAGAATAACAAAAATAGAAGAAAACAAAAGAAATAACAAAAATAAAAAGAATAACCGAGCGAAAATTTTCGTCCAATAAAAAACTTAACAAATACAACAACAAAACTCAAACAAATTCTAGTGCGTTGAATGTAATATGAATGCTGTTTATTTTATATAAGGGAATTTGAAATTATTCGTGCATTTTATCTTTTCTATTTATAAAATATTCATGTACATATATACTAATATGAATATGAAATCAAAAATAATTATCACTAATTAAAAATTACTGACGTACGGGTTCACACACGGAGAGAATCTATAATTTTATATCGTTCTAATTTTCTGCAAAATAAAACACTGTTGTGGTGGAATAGAAGCATAAAATACTATAAAAAGTATTTAAAATGAGCAATTCCGAGGTGGAGATATTTTCCTTTTTTACATACACAATTGTGTCTACGGGCCGGGAAAGTGATATAGCTCTATGTTGTAAACATAACAATAAACGTCAAAGAAAAAGTATTGCCAGTCATATAAAAAACTGCTATAAAACTGCAGTAAAATAGAGGATAAATTTGTTTAGTTTCGTTCATACAATGCATGAAAAGAAAAATCTTTCGAACGTTTTCGATCGCTATCGTTCAACTATTTGCTATCGTATTTCGTTAGTTTCGGTACTACTACTTTCGATTAGCAAAATAATTTTAGTACCAAAATTATTTAAGTGTTGTCAGAGTAATATTTTCATATATAGGGCTCTCACAACAAAGTACGAGCGATATAATTGCAGAAAATCGGACCATACTGCAAGCAAATTTATGTTCGGAATGGATTTAAACGTCATATTTTCGTTAACGTTCACAGTATGCGAAAGTCATAGTACAAACAAATTGGTAGCGCGAAACCAACGAAAACGATTGAAAGCAATAGTAGGCCTTCTGCTTTATAAACATTTCCTTACTACTGCTATCACTTAGCGATAATTTCTATCAATTTGAAATTTTGACGTGACAAATAAATAGAATTTTTTTTCAAACTAAGGTAGCCAACTAGGATTAAAAAATATTCACTTTGAGTAATGTACAAATTTATTTGTAAATTTCGATTTTATAATCTAGTAACCAATGAGATCCATATAGTCACCTTGCATGAAGTATACGACTAAAGGAATAGAGGCCTATGTCTTTTGTCAACTGGCCAATTGGCCAAGTCACGACATGGATTTCAGAGTTCTTTTCAAAAACACTGTTAATTTTTTCCATCATTTCTTACCCTGCCATAGACTTTAGAACAAAATTCGAGCATTCACGATTGAATGAAATCATTTATTAATTTCCTTGGTTTCGCTTATAATGACTTGTCCTTCCTATAGTAGTGGCTTTGATTGGCAAAGAAGAACAAACGACACAATTGAAACGTTTTTTTTTGTTTCGAAATTCGATATCGAGGAGCAAAAGTTGTACGGAGTTTTTACAGCTACATGATATTGTACAATCCATAAACGCTGGGCCCCTTACCTTTTAATGTTGCTAGCTTTTAAAAATGCTAAGTGAAAAATGTTCGCTTCTATTTAGTTAACTGAACAGCTAGTTGGCAATTGAAAGTAGAGTTGCCAGATGCAGACATTTAGTTTGTTTTAGACATTGCATATTTCATCAAAGCTTACGAAAAAAAAATTTTTTTGAAGAAAACTGGAGCTAAATCACTAGTCACCAAACTTTTAGGTGTCATGATTTGTCTTTCGATTTTCTCTTTCAGACATAACTCCACTCACAGAAACTCAATTTTTTCTGGTTTCTTTTGCACAAAAATGTCTTCATATTATGATTTAAGTATATCTATAAATAAATCATTGTTGTTTTGTTCCTAGGGCATGTTTGAAATGAACATGTTCAATGTTCAATGAGTGGTTAAATGAATAAAAAAGACTATCCCTAGAAGAAATAAAAATTCGCAGTTTAAAGGGGAGGAATGTTGATAAAATGTATTTGCGCGTTTTTAAGTCAATCAGTAACTTTTTGCCGCACATCATAAACTGATCGTTTTCGAAGAAAATATTTCTGGTAATCATTGTACAACTGTTGTATATTATAGAATATTATAGTATCTATAATATTCAGATCATTATACTCTTAACACGAGCCATAAAATATATTTTTGAGGTAAAGGACATTTTAATAAATACAACTCCTATATACAATGTATAAAATGCGGATTCAACCAATTCATTTATAATATGTAAACTGAAGCAACTTATACAAGAATGCACTAGCGTTCATTCACCACCATAAAATACAAGATTTTTTTTTGTAATATACAACTTTAACATAATATTTCGTATCTCGCAGGAGGTATATCGTCACCGCACTTTTACATTAAAAGTTGTTTCTTTGTGCGCAAATCTCCATAACATGTTAATTCTACATTTTATCGCTTAGATCATCATCAGCTGCCAAAGGTTTACGCACTACTTAGAGAGGTAGACAGACATTATTTGTCAGAACTATATTCAACATTTCTATATAAGGATGACACCTCGTCTAGAACGTACGTGTAAGCGATCTTGAAATAATAATATGTTAACGAATCTATAATTAAGTTTACCGGAAATATTAAACATATATTTGTTTTTAAAAGTTATTATTATCATCAAATATGAAACAATCATAAAATAAAATTAAAATATAAATGTTCACACCAAAAATAATAAAGTATTGTTGTATATGTTCGGCTGAACGTAGTTACGTGTAATTGAAATTATCGTTCGCATCATATTTATATGGGGGTGTCAAGGTGCTCGTATATAACAATTATGACATTCACCAGTTCGTGTTATTAACACCGAGGTGCGCGCCTCATATCGTCTTGTCACATTCAAACTTTAAGAAGAAATTAATCAAGGGTATAACATAATTTGAATCTAATTTAACCGTGATTAATTCCGAATGTTCCGAAATGATGTAAAGTTTAGTGCAAGGTAAGGCCGCAAAAGTTGCATTTGTATTAAATTGGGAATAAACCATATAAAGGGTTATCCAATTCAAGCTTGATAAAGTAAACTTAAAAAAAACACACAAAATATTCGGAATGTATTGTAATTTTTATTTCATTTTACAGATTGATCCTTGCCATTTTTAGTTAAACAAGATATCATTCAAATGTCCTCCACGGGACTTCTTACAGGCCTTGATTCTTTTGAGGTAATTTTCAATGACTTTTCGGCACATTTCGGGCGGTATCTCGGCCATTACCTTACGAATATTAGTTTTCAATTCGTCAAGAGTTTGAGGATTGTTTGCGTAAACACGATCTTTCGCGTAGCCCCACAAAAAGAAATCCAAAGGCGTTAAATCACAGGATCTTGGAGGCCAATTGACATCAGCCAATCGCGAAATCAAACGTCCAGGAAATTTCTCTTGCAAAAGATCTCGATTTGCTCGTGTTACGTGACTGGTTGCTCCATCCTGCTGGAACCACCTATCGTCAAGATCATAATCTTCGATTTTCGTAAAAAATAATCGGTTAACATGCGGCCATAGCGCTCAGAATTGACGGTAACGGTTCGTCCATGGTTGTTCTCAAAAAAATACGCACTCACTACAATACAATGCGCACCAAACAGTGACTTTTTCCGGGTGTAATGGCTTCTCTACAATCAATTGTGGATTTTCTGAGCCCTAAATTCTACAGTTTTGCTTATTAACGTATCCACCAAGCGAAAAATGAGCTTCATCACTGAAGAAAATTTTGTTCGAAAAATCAGCATCAGCAGACTTAATAATTTTAACGCGTTGGTCAATTGTTAAATGCTCTATATTCTTAAATGGCAGAATGTCAACTAAATAAATGACAGCGTACTTGACGTTTATCTTTGACAGATGTCGGTATACAGATTTCTACTTTATCAACCTCGAATTGGATAACCCTGTACTTTGTGTTTGGGAGTGTATGCATTGCCTGTGCATTGTACCCGCGCAGCCGATAGGTATACCATAATAATGTATTAAGTTGGATTCCAATGTCATATTTTTTGTTGATAAATTATGAATCATAAAAATTAAACACCATTAATATATTAACTTGTTTTTGTTTTAAATAATATGCAAATAAAATGTCTTTATATTATTATACAAGTAAAACTTGTTCTTTGTGTGATCGGATAGTTCTCTTCAACTTAAATTTATCTTTACATCTTGTTTGTACACAGATTTCATGTTTCGATTAGATGTGATTGATAAAAAAATGTAGAATCTTATATTTGTTAATAAATAATTAATATATTTCAAGATTAGCCGGTAACAAATATCCAGATATTTGTGGCGTACTGGTTTTGAAGTATTCGTTCCTAATTCAATGTTGTTTTTTAATAAAATGGCGCAATTTGAGAAAACCTTATTTCCAAGCCACAACAAATCATAAATTTTATCACGTTTTCTTTGCAATTTTTAAACATAAATAAAAGAATGAGGTTTGTCAAAAACATTTATAGTTTCTTATATAAGTTTCTATCAAACACATCGAACGATTATTTATTTTTAGTAAACCACAGGCAGCAATAAATTCAAAATTTGCTTGCTCAATTTATTCAGAGCCAAAAAATATAAAACTCATAAACCGCATAAAAGCTTGATGCGGACTCAAGTTACATCATATGGTTCACATCATGACATCACCATTATTTTAGCCTTCAAATGAGTCATCTGCCACAATTGCAACGGTAAGTCAACCGTCTAAAAGTGGTTTGAGTTTGTCTTCTAGTTTAGCAGTGACACCACCACTAAATTATAAAGATCGATTTTGTAGTACTAGAAGCTTTACTGTCAACCAGACACAAAAATCGTGCATTGCACAGTAATCGTGATCAACATCAAAAACGATTGCTCTAAAGTTTTGGTTACATCTTTTAAGATTTGTTACACAAACTATTGTTGCTGGATACTTTGATCACGAGTTGGGGGGTGTAGCATTATATTTTCGAGCATCTTTGAATATTTAAATACTTGCTTCTGGGTGTTTTGACAAAATGGAGTTTATGGGTTGTGAGTAGTCGAACTTGACAGCTTATGATTTATTTATTTGTTCCTCACGTTACATTTTTCATCAACCAGGCGTACAAGATAACCTCCCTGAAGAATTTAAATTCATCAAGATTCAGTTTCTGCCTCCCAACACCACTGCGTTATTCCAGCCTATGGACCAGCAGGTTATTTCTAACTTTAAGAAGCTCTACACTAAGGCACTCTTCGAGCAATGTTTTAAAGTGGCTGAAGACACCAATCTCACTCTCAGAGAGTTTTGGAATGATCACTTCCACATCGTTGTCTGTCTCAAGATGATCGAATCGGAGTGGGAAGCAGTTACCAAGAGAACCCTCACTTCTGCTTGGAAGAAGCTTTGGCTAGAGTGTGTTGCCGAATGTAACTTTGAGGAGTTTGAGACAGTACATGTGGATCCTGTTGTCAACGAGATTGTGTCTTTGGCCACTATAATGGGACTGGAGGTGGATAACAATGATATCGATGACCTTGTGGAAGAGCACAGCCAAAACCTGATAACCGAAGAGCTTATGGAGTTGCATTGTGTTGCACAGGAAGAAGTGATGGAGAGTTTGTCAGATACGGAGGAGGAGGTAACAACAAAACAACAATCTTCTGGCGCAATACGAGAAATGCTGAAAGCATGGGAATCGGTTGCTTCGTTCATTGAGAAGCATCACCCTAATAAGACAGTGGGTACGCGCGCTACAAGTTTTTTCAGTGATAATGCTGTATCGCCTTTTCACCAAATTTTGAAATGTCGGCAAAAACAACTGTCTTTAGACAGCTTTCTAGTAAAAAAGAATTAGGTATGTATCATAAATAATAAACTTATTACATGCTTTTTGTTTTCTGTAAATCGAATTCGAATTCCAGGTTGATGAAAATATGAAGATGATTCACGCTGCTTAGAAGTGTGTACATATATGTATATAATGTAATTTTCTTTGAATAAACGATATAGTATGTACATAACATTTTTTGACTATTTTTTCAGCATGGAACGCATTATCGTATTTTACATTAATTTATATAGGAAATTTTGTTTCGCTTTGCTTTACGAGAAAGATTCTTTGCTCGTTTTGCTTTACGAGAAAGATTCTGGAACGAATTATGCTCGTTAAGCGAGGTTTGTACTTTTTTCTGCTGTTGAGAAATAATTGAATATGTTTCACTTCTAAAAACGAGTTCTTCTTCAGTTATCGAGCTATTTGCATCACTCATTATCATATATGTTACGGTGAAAGTTCGAAAGGTCACGAAAGAGGTCCGAAGGTTACGAAATGTTTATTGACCTTCCTCCTACATTCCCATAGTTTCATTTTTTCGCCATTATAGAGCTAGGCGTCATGAGGCCGAGTGGCACAATTCTGGAGAAAATAAAATTGACCTCACTAAAATTTTCTTCGTTAATCTCAAATTATTTGCACAACGTAAATATGAATAAACTTAAACATTGTTAATTCTATTTAATAATTTTTTTTGAACTAGAATTACAAGAAATAATTCATTTTATAATTGTATTTTCATTACTAATTATAATTTATGTTACAAACGTAAAATTAATGTGAAAATAAAATTGACCTCAATTCAATTTTTAACTCAAAAAAGGCACTTTTGAATTTTTGAAAACGGATTAATAGTGAGCCGACCTCCGTTATTTCTAATGACCTCAAATAATCGATCAGACATACTGCTGATTAAATTTATAAAAGTTTTTAAGATAATTGATTACTATTTATTCCGTAAAAACGGACGTCGGGGTCACCACTATAACGTTTAAATTAAATTGTGTTTATTATTATTTAAATTATTTATTTTAATATTTATTTAAATTTTAATTTAATTTTATTAATTAAAATCCGCCTTATGCAATGGCGGAGCGTTGTATGGCATCGTAGTGTGCGGCGATCGATAGTTGCTGTGTGGGCTGCTTGTGCAGCGTATTGCTAGCGCGGCTGATATGGACGAACTGATTGATTACCAAAAATTAAATTTTCTAAATTAATTTGCTCGTTCTTCTTTGGTTTGATATTCGTCGTTTTGCTTTCGTTTGGAATGCTCGTCGTGCTGCTTCCATCTTGCATGCTCTGTTGATGCATTTACTCTGTTTAGATGTACAATTAATTTTTAGTGAGAGTGATGATGATGAGTTAGCGATGAGTTTGCTAGGTGTTAAGTTTGCAATATGTGCGATTAGAATATTGGTTTCCAATATCGTAACCGCTACAAATTCCTGAGAGTATCCGGCTCGATTTCCATCCAAACCGCTCTTATACGACCCTTCAGCTCGCCAACTGTGCAAAATTGTTTTCCATTTTGATAAACCTGACGCGCAACTATCCCCCAGAGGTTCTCTATTGGGTTTAAGTCTGAACTACATGCAGGCCAATCTAAAACATTAATATTATTATCGCAGAACCAACACTATACGAGCTTCGTAGAATGGATAGATACATTATCTTGTTGAAAAATAAAATCATCTCCCATCAAATTTGTCGTATGTTCCAGAAGGCAGGTTCAAGTAGTGCTGTGCCTTCATTTTTGAAGAAATCCAAGCGAGAGGTGCCTTTCCGCAGTAAGCAAACCCACCCCAAATAACCGTCCCGTCACCAAAATTACGACTCATGCATATCTCAACAGATTTCCGCAAGTCATGCCAATAGAACTGGTAGCCGTCTGAGCCATCGAGTTCAAATTTCTTTTCGTCGCTAAACAGATGTTTTTTTTCCCACATCTCAATGTCATAGGTGATATATTTTTTAGCAAATTCCATCCTAGCCATGCGATGTTTTTCAGTTAACTTAGGTTTTTATGCTCTTTTCCACCAAACAGTGTTAGGATCATTTTGTAAAATTTGCCAAACCCGTTGGACAGTAACTGGCAACTGTAAATCACCTCGAACTTGTGACGCTTTTAGGTGTTTGACTGGTGCCCGGCTAATAATAGCCCGCTTAGTACGTTCATTGAATACTGATTTTCAGCCTAATCCTTTATAGAGACCATAGGATTCCTTCTTTTTCAGAAAATTGTTGATAACTCTTGGAGATCTTTTAATTCTATAGCAATTGCTCTATTTGATAATCCTGCGTCTTTGTACGCAGTTATTTTCTGCGGTTTCTTCGCTAGATAACCTCTTGCCACGTTTCATTCAGTTATAAACACAACATTGACAGAATTTTAATTTTTGAAAATCAAGGAGAGATTACATTGAGTTATTTACCTTTAAATTTTGTTCATAAAACTTCTCACACAATTTTTTTATTAAACCTCAAATCACGTGAGGTCAATTTTATTTTCTCCAGAAGAGAAAATATATTAAAATTATAAATAATTTGCATTTATTATAAATTGTAAATATAATAAAATGAAATACCGTTATGCAAAGAAAACCTCTTATTGCACCATATGTGTGTATTACATTTTTGGCGCGAAGGAGCCTTTATTTTTGTTGTTTATTGTAATATTAAATAATAAGGTGTTCTGGAACTTAGTATTTGGTACTATGTCCGCGATTTTTAGTATATCTGCACATCGACGGTGCATTGAGTCGATTAGGCGGTGACATCGTTCAACGGAAATTGCCTTCCACGCCTGTTCAACTGCATCCCATAATTCATCACGATTTTGAAATTTTTTGTTTGCAATAGCGAGCTTGACATCATGCCACAAATTCTCAATAGGGTTGAGATCTGGTGATTGTGCTGGCCATTCCATAACCTGAACCAAATTTTTTTCAAACCACTTTTTCGCCAACTTGGATCTGTGCTTAGGATCGTTGTCCTGTTGAAGCAGCCATCTAAGTGGCATTTCCTCTTCTGCGTATGGTAGCATTATGTTTGACAAAATATTGACATAGCTTTGAGCGTTCATGATGTCCTTAATCCAAAAAATGAGACCAACCCCTTCATACGAGAAACATGCCCACACTAAAATTCCACCACCCCCCATGTTTCACAGTTTTTATTGTAAATCTTGGGATAAATCCCTTGTTCTGAGGTCTTCTAACATATATTGTTTTCCTCGGTCGGATCCAAATAAATTAATTTTGAATTCATCCGTTCATAAAATGTTTCTCCATTTTGTGATAGGACAATTTAGATGCTCTCTTACAAATTTTAAACGCTTCTTCACGTGTCGCTGGTTAAGTAGTGGCACTTTTCTGGGACTATGTGTTGACAATTTGTTTTTTATTAATAGTTTCCTGATGGCTGATGTTGAAACTTTTAGATTTAATTCTTTTTTCAAGGCAGTTTAAGTGATAAATGGATTTTCTTTTGTACGTTTTACAATCATACGCTCTATTTTTCGGAAATTTTTCTTTTTCGCCCTCTTTTTTCTACTCGCGGTTGGTATTTTAGAGCATTAGTTACCATATTTTGAGAGCAGCTCATTATATCAGCAATTTCCTGATAAGTTTTTCCATTTGTACGAAGTTTTTAATTATTTGACGTGCCTCTGGTGTGCAGTGCTCACCACGGCCCATTTTGAGGCACCTTAAATTCTTAACACTTTCCTTTTGCAACGAATTGATTAATTGTGAATAGCGTTTAATTTATTACTATAATAGTAATTTATTCTATCAATTGCGAGTATCCCAGAGAATTTTTTTTTTCGGGATTTTAACAGTGATCTTTACCATCCTTCGGAAGGTCATTTGATGTAGAACACGTTAAATACCACTTAATTATCTTATTAATTTTATGGAAAAAAAAAATATTACGGCCATCGTTAGGCTTACAGATTTTCTATAAAATTATTTTATATCGTCTTAATAAATGTAATTTAAAAATATAATATATGTGTAACTTATTTAGAAATCAATTTAAACTTTGGTTTTTCTATGGAATCGCTAACTAAATATACATCGAACAAAAGTCCGTTAATGAACGTACAAAAATCGTTCGAATTCATTTTGCCAGATAAGGGAAATTTATGAACGTATCAAGTAGGTACGAATTCGTGTTACAATTGCACGAATTCGTATTCAAAAATACCAATCATTCGAATTCGTACAATTTTTGTTCGTATTCGTATTCAGAAATACTCCAAAATCGGTACAATAGTTACAATAGTTACGGCGTGAAAGTCGGACAACGGAACTAGACGGACCAAGGACCAACAGACATGAGAGCCACAAAATTTAAATAGACTTGATTATGATTACTTATCGCACATTAGGTGTAAAAAACTCAAAAACAGTAATTTATTGCAAAATTACAGATAGACACACATAAACTGTGTCATAAACTGTGCTAGAGCCGGTAGAACTTGATTTATTTGAAAACGAAGTTCCCTTATATTTCTAGTCCTTTTTATGTTACGGGAAAATAAATTTCATATTGAAATTTTAGCACTGTTAGAAGAAAGGGGGCATACAATTCTTCGTATGCCACTATCTTGATCTTTCTTGCTTAAATACTAATAAAATACCTTTGTCAAAAATTTTATTAGTTTTTAAATCGTGCATAAATAATTATCACGATTAAAGTAATAAAACGTGATCTATGACATCATTATTGGACGAATATTGTAGCTTCCTATCAACGTAACTTTAAAATGGCAAACTAGTAAAAATTACTAAAAATTCGGTAGACTCAAGCGCCTCTATTTCTTTTGTAAAATGACGTAATCGAATGATCTTTCAATTATCCCAAATTACCAAATCTATGTGAGCCACAATCATTTATTACGTATATAAAAAAGTTTAATCTAAAGTATGTTGAATCATTTCTATACAAATCAATTCCGCTACAACAAATTGGGGAAAATCCATGAAATTTATTAATGAAATCCGGTCAAGCGGTCACTCACCAAATCTATGTGTAATAAAATAAATTCTACTTTCGGCCGATTAAAAAACATGCTTACGACAATAATAATTAATATAAACTAACCGTTTACCTTAACCTTGTACGCGTTTATAATAATAGTTCGTAAAATCTTCGTTTTCCTCATAATTATTATTAAAATATAACTTTTTAAATAATCTCCGCATTAAATTATACAATAACGACCGTGATTTTTTTAATGAATGTGGCGATCAAATAACACAGATGCACTATAAAATATAGTAAATTTATTGTTTAACGATTAATTATATACATTTTTTGTTGTATTCTTTTCTTAAATATGAAATAAGATAAATATTCTTGAAAGTGTTCGTGTTCCATTTTCTTCTCGCCTTTCTTATAAATAAATATTTATATAGATAAACAATTTATAAATGTCATGGAAAATTGCGTGCAATTTAACAATTTATTACGGTAAAATCCGAAGGCTTTTCGGAAGGATTCTAGTTCTTCGATGCAATAAAATTTTTAAACTTCGTTACTATGGAAACGAAACAAATTTTTGTTGTTGTTTTAATGTAAAACAAATGCCACGATGTCTCTATGTACATAAAAATCAGTTTGCGGTAAGCTTTTATACGTAAAACATTATTTTGTCAAATTAAAAAATTCGTAATATTCGCAAAATGATCGATTCAGATGTGCAAAACAAAATTTTTAAGTTGTGGGTGGTAATTTATGGTACACAATTATATTTTATATTATTAATAACCTCATAAGATGTTGGTACTGTATATAATATCGCCATGAACGTACAAGACAAACGTGAAAAGGTTAAATATTTTTTTTCTTTTATGTAATTTTATATAATTTTATTTTCTTATTCTTTTTTGGTTTTCTTCTGATCATGTATTGTCATGAATGAATGAAATAATAAGTTGTCTGATTGAATAATCAATTTTTTTTTATTTTTCAAACATTTATTTTCGTTTGCATGCGCGAGATGTGCGGCTTGATGAGGATGAAACGAGAGGGGGTGCAGGAAGATAGAGAGCAAAGGTGATTTTAATTATTTTGCACCAAACGAAATTGTAAGCCGCATAATTTGCAAATTTTATTTATTATTAATAGTGTTTACAAAATTTGTCGTGAGCTCATATTAATTATGCGCAATTAAAGGGCGGATTATAAATTAACATTGTAAATGTGTTTGACTTAGATGTTGATTATTTTATTTTAGGTGCTGCGGCAAAAATTCAGCTTAATGAAACGAAACTATGATATACCGAAATAATTGTCAAGGTGATCTGATCATAAAAGAAAGTTTAACAGCCGCGAGTAACATAAAGTAAGTTATACAATCATAATGCACTCGACATCAAAAATTATTATATATTATATAAAATCCGATTAATGTAGATTCGTCCTAGTTCGATACTTATCATTTCCGCATTCTATATACATAAGTAGACAAGCTAATTAAATGCGTAAATATATTTAAAACGAATCATCACAAATTTATTCACATTCACTAAACGTTGTACTCAATGTATACGGAACCGAAGGCAACCGTCAACAAAAAAATATTCAGTTCCAGTTTAAGGAGTGCTACCTATATATTAAAACAAAGATCACCACACACTATATACACAATAAAAATTTTACGGTACCAAGAAATTTTGAATTACTTCACACATCTTAAGTATTTTCCTATAACTAAAAGCAATCTTATCACTCATTTATATGTGGGTACATGAAAGGTCATTTTCTTTAGAATCTTATCAACTATATATAATTTTTATTAAGAAAACGAGTAACTTTTTAAAATAACAGGAAAAAATATTATAAATATCAACCTTTTACACTGGATGTTTGGTCACTTCCACTGTTTCCATTACTGTACGGTAATGCGTATCCATACGCGCACAATACGATTGTTAAAATCAAAAGATTTAAATTTTTTATCGAACTCATATTTATATTTGTATAATTTATAAACAATAATTAACACCACATTTAATTATTTATAACACTTTTAATTTTTTTTTTTTTTTTTTATGTAACAAAATCAACAAAAAATGGCACAGCACTCCGGTTTAGGTAAATATAAATCGCACAATTTTATTTTTTTAAATATGCGGCTATATACCACAATCTTTAATGTATTAATAAAAGTTTAAGTTTTTTTTTAGCATTTATATAGAATTTCATGCGCGTACTACTAGTTTAGTAAATTAAATCGCGAATTTATTTTTGTCTTTTATATTTTCTTAAGTCTCCCCACTTAAGTTACAACAATTATTTTTTTTCCATATAAAGAAAATACAAGACAAGTTTGACTCGTCTTTTATAAAGTTGTTGCCTTTCTTCTCCTCTCGATTTGTGTGGTTTGTCATTTTAACGCGCATCATTTATGGAATGTTATTGTTTATATTTTATTTTATAAATATAGATGCTTTTCGAAGAACTTTAAAGCGCATGAACTAACAATATTGTTTCTAAGATTCTATCTTGAGAAATTTGGTCAAGTTTTTTTTTCAAGATTCGTAAAGTTGATTTTTATATTTTGTAATTTGTAAATGGTGTGTGTGTGTGTGCTTAATGCTTTTGAAGGAAACTTGCTTTAATCATAATGTAAGTTGAACACCAGAGGCACAAGTCATTCTTTGAGTGACGTGAGAATAATATAATATAAAAACTGGTAGTGTTGGAACTCCAACCACGGAAAGTATTTTTCTATGAAACTGCACTCACATTTTACTTACAGATGACGTCTATAAACCTGAATAGGTATAGTAAATCTTTTGTTGAGTCCAACATTACATATATATGCTAACTCAGCAATTACAGTTTACAATAAAAGAGAATCGGCACCTAAGAATAAACATAAATTACTGTTTATTCTTAGGTGCCGATTCTCTTTTATTGTAAACTGTAATTGCTGAGTTATCATACATATGTAATGCTGGACTCAACAAAAGGTTTACTATACCTATGCAGGTTTATAGACGTCATCTGTAAGTAAAATGTGAGTGCAGTTTCTCAGTTCTTCAAGAACAACTAGAAGAATATTTAGTCTATCAAATAAAGTAATCCAACTGTATTCTGCAACAACAACTAGACGAATCATTCGGTCTATCAACTAGAGTTATTCAAGGGATTCATAAACAACAATTAAATTGTAATTTACTCTTCCACAATCACTTGAAGAACTACTTGGTTCAACCATTCAAATTACTTAATTGGATTCTTCAATAATAACTAGGAAAATCAATTGAGTCACCACAACCACTTTGTAAAGGGATTTTACTTTGGGATTTCGAGTTACCACAACAACCGGCAGCCAATAAGATTTACAAATATAAGTTAAAAGCCAAACAAATATATTGTTATAGGCCAAAATATATTGAAACTTCGATCCCATAACACAAGGTATCAAAACTCAAGAGCCAAACAACAACCGGCAAACAAAGAGTCTACACCGTGAAAAAGATCAAATAGATGGGTGCAACTCGGAAAACCAAGAAATATCTTGAATTGAAAATAGCAACTCTTAAAATGGCGTACAACGAGTACCTTGATGTAGCCAACAAAATTAGAGAATTCCAACCATACGGGAATCAACACACTAATACTATAAAGATAGGCACATATAATAGTATGGAAAGTTTAACAAAATATGTTGACGAGATGCGTTAACTCCGAAATTCATCATTCTTGCTATCAACACCAACTCCAGTTGAATCCTCAAAATTCAACTTTGTCCAGCCTGAAGAGTCAAATAATAACGACCAAGAGAATGAGGCTTCATCAATCAGAAAATGTACTCAATCATCCGAATCATCAAGAATCAAATTAAACACTGAATATCAGCAAAATCAACTTCAAAAATTCGCCCAATAATTAAAACAACAGGACGTCTGAATGCGAGGTTTATATAGAAAAATCCTCACAGCTAAAGACATACTGGCAAGCAACAACAGATCCAAACCAGCAGCTACATGAAATAATATGCATGGAAGCTTCCGAAGAACAGGGAATTAACTTGAAATACTTCGTAGAACAACACTATGAAAACTTAAACAACGAATACAATAGAATCGTATTATCACTAACGACATTGTTGGAAGAAGAAGAACAATGCAAAGTGAAGCCTTTTGTGTTTGTCTATCACGAGTAGAACTCCCATATTTTAATAGAGACTACACGAAATGGGTTGGTTTCTCTGACACAATCAGATTACTAACACGCAAAAAATGAACTACTTAAAAAGCCCCGTTCAAGGGCCAGCTGGAGCCAACTACGATGCAGCCTGAGAGATCCTGGAGAATCGCTTCAATAATAAAAAATTACTTGTTTCTAATCTACTAAGCACTTTATTAAATCAGCTTACTAGCCTACATGATACAACAACCGAATATATATACTTCAACAAAGTAGAGAAAAAATTGGACTGAGCGAATCACGACGGCTATATGAAAGTTCTCTAGAAAACCCAAGAAAATTCTACGACATAAGCCAGTTTTTGAAATTTATGTTAATAAATTTGCAATGGTCAGTCCTTGCAAACTCAGGAACACCGCGCAAAGCATTGCAGAGTATTTCTGTCTTTAGGGAAATACCTTGCAATGCATTCCACAAACGAATTGCCAGCGACACGCTGATCACAGTAATTCGTTTGTGGTTTTCAAATAAATAATTCTTGTTTCTTTTTTCTATATACCAGAATTAAAAATGCAATTCAGCAAGCAACATCCGGGTGAGTTTTTTAAGCTGAAACTTTCAAATATCTCGGAAAATAAGCCCTCTACGATAAAAATGACCATTATCAAAACTAAATCATTCTGGAGGGGAAATACATTACTGCTAAAATTGGGACCCCCCGCCCCTGTTTGTAAGAGGGTGGGGGGCAACTTGGAAACTAAGATAGGAACCCCTATTTTTTATTGCAGATTCGGATTCTACGGCTAAAAGTACGTAGAATTTCCTTGAAATATTTGTTTCGATTCATGATAGATGGCGCTGTAATAGGCGATATTAAATTTTTTTCGATTTATCCTACTGAGAACATTATGCATACGATTCTGCAATATGTTTGCATTAAAATTAAGACGTTTTCAATGTAAATACTTGAAATTAGTTTTAAGCAAATTGTATATCTTAAATTAAAAAAAGAAAACTACTTTTAGCGTAACCCAGGAACAACAAACAATCAGAGTACTAATTACTACCAGCAGCAAGCAGCAACAACGCAACAAGCAAATACATCATACCGACAACTATAAAACTGGTGTTGGTATCACAACAGATTTGGCCCTAGAGCAACGAAATGCTCTAAGCCATGTGGGTTCAACGCTCCACATGGCGGAATTGCACATACTAATTCCCCAAACTAACAACTCTTAAGATCTCAGCGGCGACCTTAAGAAAAGCAGCACCAAGCCGCGATCTAGTCAACAAGCTAGATTTTTTGATTGACACTGGCGCGGATGTTAGTGTGATTCCACACAAAATATTTCTGCTACAATACAAATCGGAGTTCCGATTTAGTATTGTCAGCAGCAAACGGTACTACTAGCAACACGTATGGTACCCAACTACTCGACGTAGACATCGGTCTATGTCGATAATTCAAGCATTCATTTCTGCTAACAAGTGTTAATCGGCCCATAATTGGCGCGGATTTCCTTATGAAATTCGGCATTTTAGTGGATCTACGCAATCGCAAACTTATCGATCCATCCACTAGTCTTACAATTCACACCATAACAGCATACGTGGACACACCTATACTCCACTTAATTTTATAATCAGCAACGGTTACGGAGCTCTCTTAAAGAAGTATCCTTCTTTAACAGCTCCACCGAATTACAATTTACCGGTAAGACATAACATCGTTCATCACATTGTGACGAACGGGCACTTACCTTTTTCTCGACCTCGTTGACTCGACTCAATTCGGCATAAATCAGCTTTCCTAGAATTCCAGCATATATGGTAAACATGTCCGCTACACATGGTAAAGAAGAAGAACAACGTTTGGAGACTATGTGAGGATTATAGACGGCTCAACGCGGTCACAATTCCTGACCGTTACCCCATTCCCCACATTCAAAACTTTTCCATGCAACTACATGCAAATTTTTTTCAAAAATCGATCTCGTCAGGGCATATCATCTCATTCCAATTGCTCCCGACGACATTTACAAAACAACAATTACTACTCCATTTGGTTTATTCAAATTCACTCGAATGCCATTTGGACTTCGCAACGACTTCGTCTTTGTGTACATAGACGACATTTGAGCATTTGGAACAACTCTTTCAAAAGTTTTCAAATTTTGGCGTCAATTTTAACATCGCAAAATGTGTTGTCGAAACCAGTAGTCTGGACTTCCTCAGTCACAAGATTACCGCTAATGGCATTCTGCCGTCTCAAGAACATATTAATGTCATTAGCGATTTCCCAGCACCGCAAACTATCAAGCAAATCCAACAATTTATCGGCATGATTAACTACTATCACCGATTTATTCCAACGCTAGCGGAGACTCTTGCCCCAATCCACGCGCATTTGGCAGAGCTCCTTAAAAAACCTAAAACACTTCAACATTTTTCTTGGACTGAAGAATGTCAAGCGGCATTCCTTCAGCTCAAGAATAAGTTACAGGACATAACACTACTAGTGCATCCGTTAGCTAATGCAAAATATAGAATTACTACGGATGCGTCTGGTACAGCAACAGGTGCGGTCTTGCAGAAACTTAACAGCAAGACCTGGGAAAGGAAATATTCTGCATTCGATCGTGAGTGACTTGCAATTTATCAAGCAATCAAGCATTTCCGTTACTTTGTGGAAGGTCGCGAATTTACGATTTACACCGACTACAAGCCACTTACTAGAGCAATCTTCTCTAAAACGGAACGTAATCCAAGGCAAACACGCCACTTTGATTACATCGCACAGTTCACAACTGACATACAGCACATTCACGGCAGAGAAAACGTCGTCGCTGATACCTTATCTAGGACAAGTCACGACGAATTTTCCTGAGCTGAAAAGCCTTATACAATCGTTACTATCGCGGAGCAACAAGCCCGTTATACAGAACTTACAGACATACTCTCAAGTTCTTCCACTCGTCGTACAGCTAAGCGGAAATTGGAAGGATTGCCACTTAACGACTTAACAGTTTACTGTGAAACATCAACTACAGGCCGCAATCGTCCGTACATTCCGGAAACATTACGTCGAACCATCTTCGACACTCTACACAATGTTTCACATCCAAGTGTTCGAGCTACACGCAAGCTTGTCTCAGCAAAATATTTTTGGCCCAAGATGAATCAAGATGTTACCCTTTGCGCAGTCTTGTTTATCTTGCCAAAAATCAAAAATTCATCGTCACACCAAATCGCCTCACGAGAATTTCAAAATTCCGTTAAGTCGATTTGAGCATATCCATGTAGATATAGTGGGGCCACTCCCAACATCGAAGGATATACACATTTACTCAGCTGCGTAGATCATTTTACACGGTGGCCTGAAGCTTACTGTATAAAAGACATCTTCGCATCAACCATCGCAAAAACGCTTGTCGAAAACTACATATCTAGATTCGGCGTTCTCAGTACAATCACTACTGACCAAGGCACTCAATTCGAATCCAAACTCTTTTCTGAGCTTATGCAACTTTTAGGCTCACACAGGATTCGAACCACTGCCTATATCACCCGCAAGCAAACGGTATGGTTGAGCGCTTTCACCGCCAACTTAAAGCTGCTCTTAAAGCAAGAGCAAATACTGTTAACTAGAGTTCGGAGGTACCAATAGTTTTAATGGAATCCGAGCAACAGTCAAAGATGACCTGCAATTCTCACCAGCAGAACTGGTGTACGGTCAAACACTTAAACTTCCTGGGGAATTTTTTGTGGAACATCTACTTACATCTCAAATTACCGCTGACACAGTGGTAAAGCAATTAAGGTCCACTATGAACAATCTCATACCAACGGACACTCGAAAAACAAAACAAAACGATATTTTCGTACCCAAATCACTGCAAACTTGTGATTTCGTTTTCGTTCGTACTGACAAAGTCCGAACAGGTTTCGCTACACCATACGAAGATCCATTCAAAGTGTTACGAAGATTTTGTAAACACTTTGTAATTCAAATCAAAGATAAACTCTTTAATATCCCAATTGACTGACTTAAACCAGTCTATGGGATAATGAATACACCTGATCATTCGTCAGGAATCAGGAAAATCGTTCAATTTGCCAACAACAGTCCATCCATTCGAATGATTACTTCTCAGCAAGCATAATTTTTAGTTTTCATTTCTTTCAAAGGATGGAAGCTATCACTATCAGCGATCTCAACGCCCGACACGAGGAGTTGTTCAAGCAAATCGAAATGGAGCTAGATGCTACGGTTCTTGAATCGGAACTAGAATTTGCTCCATCAACGTCGAAGCAAAGAAAAAGGATTCAATCAAAATCGGTGGCAACACAAACAACACCGACGACGCATTTCTTTAATCATTTTTTTTTCAGCATGCAAAATAAATAGAGACATTCCTCTGGTATTTATAAATACTACTTCTTCCACCAGCAACGGAACCCTTACTCCATAACATTTGGAATAGGACGTTCGCACTGGGGAGGGAGTAATGCAACGGTCAGTTCTTGCAAATTCAGGAACACCGCGCATAGCATTGCAGAGTATTTCTGTCTTTAGGAAAATACCTTGCAATGCGTTCCACAAACGAATTGCCAGTGACACGCTGATCACAATAATTCGTTTGAAACATTGTTTTCAAATAAATATTTCTTGTTTTTTTTTTCTATATACCAGAATTAAAAATGCAGTTCAGCAAGCAACATATATATAACCGCAAACCGCAGAGCTGACAAAAAAACCAGCTAAGGGACAAGGATCCTGTATTACTCAAGAAATTAAAACGTGTGTGTTTAACAATTTAAAATTAATTTGTTGTGTTTTAAATTATACATAAAATTGGGGATTATAAGTGTTTATCATAATTCATTCCAAGCACGGCAATTACTAATAAGCCCCATAAATTTAAGTCAATATCAACACAACAACGCAGGTATCAAACGTATTCTATACGCTATATTTGCGTATTCTGTCAACAAAACCATAGAACCGGAGTATGACAACGCTTTAAAAATTTGAGCACTCCCAAAAGAAATCAAATAGTTATGTTGCACAATTTGTGTAGAAATTGACTAAACAAAATCCATACAACAACAAAATGCAGCATTAAACCAAATTGTTCTACCTGCACGTAATAAAACCGGAACAGCGCATGGAACAGTTGTACAAAACTGAGCATATCGACGTTCGACAAGGAATGTGGCACTAATAGATCCAGGATCACAGGCCACCTTTGTCACGTAAGAAGCAGCAAACAACTCGGCTTACCAAGGTAGTGATAAACACCAGTCCCAGATTTGGCATGTTGGATGGGAATAAAATTCTAAAATGATGTTTGTAATATTGACAAGTGGAACAGAACTAGGCCATTACTTAACCGATAATGTTGAAATTAGGTATGATTTCACTTATTCCATTTATTGTTACGCAGGTCAATCATAAAAATATTTTATCAATGCACCTAGAGGAACCGTCAGTACTGCTTGATACGTCATCGACTTTATGCCGACAGTTTATTTTTTGAACTATAGATGGCGGTAATGTTCGTAAAAAGTTCTAGACTTTTATAGATTTAAATTAATAATAAATTAGATATTATTATACAAAAAAATCATATGTTTTATTTTGTGCCATGTATTCTGATCCTAGAATTTCATCATCGAAGAACTTATGGAATTCCAGTTCATAGTATGTTTGAATTGGCACCTTTTTACTTAAAAGATTTATTTCATATTTTTGGTTTGCCCTATGGGTCCCTAAAATAGTTGTTTACGGAAGTTTTGTGTGATTTCAGTAAATTCGGTGTCTTATAATATTTTGGTTCGCGCTGGTAACTAGTAAAATTTTGATTGTTTGTTTTGGATGCTTTACGTCTAGATACGGTAAGAAATTTAGGTTTCTTCTGACTGTGGTCCGTGTTGATTATATTTTCTATATTTTACTGTTCTTCAGCATCTAGCTAGTGATATGACTCTTCGGTTGAAAGTTCTCCTTGCTCTTAATGATTGGTCCAATTCCATTGGTGTTACCGAATTATTAGGTTGATTTAGTAGTTGTTCTACTATTACATTTTTATTAAACGGTTTAAATGAATTTTGTTTATTTTCATTCATTTGATTAAAATGTTGAGGAATTGCCATCGTTTTCCTCGAGTTCGTAATACTTTCATTTGAACTGAATTTGCATATAAGAGCATAAACTTCTTCTATGCTCTTTGGCTTTGTTGCTTGCGCATAGCCAAAGTGGGGTTTCCGTAGCCCAGATACAAACGCAGCCAACGAGTCTTCTTCGATAAATGTGGTTATCGCCACCCATGCTGCATTGTATGTCGGATTTTGTTTCGACAATGATTTTAAGAATCTATCAGATATTTGTTAACCTAGTGCGGCTTAATTTATTACACGTTATAAGAAAACTGATTTGGCAGTGTGCCTGAGAATTATATTCTTATTATTCACAAGTTATAGTACTACGTGAGTTGAAAAACAATAAATTCGCTTCCTAGACCTAAATTTTTCTCGCAGTATTTTACTGATAAAACAGGCAGAAAATACTTGTTCCCCGTAAATCCGTTACTTGTGCTTTAGTTTAATTTAGTTGTTGAAGCATCCATGGAACTTGTAGTTTATGGGCATATTAAATTGCAAGAAGTATAATTATTAAAAAAGATTACCGGGCACATCATCGTAAACATTTAGTAGTAAACACGTAATAATCATTTAACCGTATGTCCATCGTATAAGCGCTTCGTCTTAAAACCTGTATAGCGCGATTTCGATTTAATTGTGAAGATTGTTAATCGTAAGCTTCTTCATCGTGTACCCCATAATACGACGAATCTACATCAATGTATGGATACGAATCGATTTACTGTCACATTAGCGTGTATATTTTTTCCTATACAAATTTTTTATGGAATAATTTATCGTACAACATATTTTGAAACATACTGTTTTAACTTGCAACAGTAAGGCACTAACAAAACTGAAACAAATTAAATTCGTAGCTAAGCTGGATGACAGAAGATACCACTTTGGGGATTTGATTATTATTTTCAAACCAAAATCATTCCCAAACGCTTTCAAACTTTCAAGATTTTTAACTCACTAAATTACTATATGTACTTTTAAACTTGACAATGATTATCTAAGAATTTGCTAAAATTAATAACATACTATGCACATTTGTAGATACATACTAATAAATTCAATTGCTTTATAGTTTTTTAAAAATTTTCATTTTCCTTTAATATGATGCGTAATTGATACAGTTGACTGCTATTTACATTTGCTGCATATCAAAACGATACAGACTTTTGTATGACATCACGTTTCTTTCCAAATTTCGGAGGCAACCCTCATAATTTTTGTAGAGCGCACGATACATGTATACACATCAAAAATTAGAACACATGCAAGATCAGTAACATTAAGAACTTTATATCGTATAAATGGGAGTACAAATCGAAAGAGTCGAGCAATTCAATTAAATTATTATAAAAACACAAAATTTTACATTTTTAAATATATTATAAGCACAAAGTTTTTTTTAATTATAATTCATTGCAGGTTTTTCACTTTGATCCATCAGCATCACCTTATTCATCTTCGTCTGAAGTTTCTGATTCCGTGGGACATGGTCCCGAAATACATATGGTCTCTACCGGTTTCGAAACTACAGGTAGGGGCTCATACATCATCAGAAGTTTTTTGCCTTACGGTTGGAAATTTAGACTTGTTCTTGTTCAAGTTAGTTTGAGAACTATCGTTGGCACACGAGGTAAAAGGTTTATATATAGTACGAGGAAAGAACAAACGAAAAAACACAAAACGCTACAGTTTTTAGATGTGTAATTTTTTCGCACACAATAGTTAAAATTTATGTGGGTGTGCGGTTATAAATCGGATGAAGCTATGGTTTTTATATAAGCGTAACGCTTATTTGTGAAACTTAGTTGTCTGGTACTCTTTACTTATAAAAACGAGTCAAAAAATAGTTTACATGGATCGTGCACTCTACAAAAATTATGAGGGTAATAATGCTTCCGGAATTTGTAAAGAAACGTGATGTCATACAAAAATCTGTATCGTTTTGATATGCAGCAAATGTAAATAGCAGTCAACTGTACCAATTACGCATCATATTAAAGGATTGATTGATTGATTGATTGGACTGTAGAACCAAGTGCTAGCCAAGTGTCCCGGATAACGCCGGGCCTATTCCTACAGCCTGTTTACACATAACAATAGGAAGGATAGGAAAGGTTTTTTTTTTTTTTTTTGGGACGGAACGATCCGGTTGCAGACACCTAGCGATCGTACGGCACAACACAATTCTAATCTACTTCTAATCTACTAGAGGAAGGATAAAGGCTTAACAGGTTTAATGGATAACGATGGTATTGGTCTTCAAGAATTGCTTCTCTAAATCAGCAACCTGAGAAAAAAATAGTATTATTTCACGTGCATGTGGAAAATTCCTGCAATATAATTCTACATTAATACTTTTCGGCTTCCGAAACAAAATTTGATTGATTGAATCGACCCGGTTACAGACACCTAGAATGACAACATAATTCTAGTTTACAAAATCAGCAATTAATATTTCAAAGAAATATTATTATTTTAGATTTCCTGAAACTTAATTCCAAATTAATTTTTTCTGGCTTCCTAAATAATATAAACATTTATTAATTTAACTTCACAACTTACAATAGAATTTCCTGGAACCAAATAGATATTTGAATTACAATATATTTACCATTACTCTAAAATACATTAGTATTTAACCCTTCAATTAAGCAACCAATAAGCAAGAAATAGTAAAACAAAAAAAAAAAGAAAAAAAAAAATCGCAAAAAGTTACAACAAATGAATGTGACATCCCAAAGGCAATGATTCCAGAAAACTATTAACGTTAATCAATGCCAGATTAACAACCAGATTGGATATTTCAAATAAATTTAGCTTATTTCACAAAAATTTCAAATGCTTTACTAATTTGGTTACCCAAGAATATTCAATTAATTACCAGTCTTATTATACTACATAGGACATATTTATACCATACTCAAAGGAACTTTACCATTCGTCAACCAATCACTATGAAACATGGTATGCAGAATTGGATTGGTGCTCTAACATAATGCTCAATGGTACTAGGCCATCTCTCAACAAATGATGGTCAAATTCGGTGTTGCAATTTGTATTTGGACTAAATTTTGGGATTCAGTTATAATGAATGGAGTCAGACTGTTTCATAACCGATAATTCTCAAAATTAGTTTGTAAAGCTAGGCTAGGATTCTAATAAACTAAGAACCAATCAACTTGTGTCGGGATTTTAACGTGTAGTTTTGATCAAGTTCTATGCAGAACTACGTGAGGATTTAGAAATAAGTTTTAAAGAAGTTCTAGAGTTCGATTTTAATTACATAAACTATAAACCAATTAAATATACATTATAATAATAAATAATAAAAACGCCTATTAATATATATATATATATATATATATATATATATATATATATATACATACACATATACATCCATATATATACATATATACATATACATATACATATATACATATATACATATCTATACGCATATACATACATACACATACATATACATACATACATATACACATACATATACATATACATACATATACACGTATATATATACATATACATATACATACATGTACACACACATACACATACATATATATACATACATACACATACATTACATATTTCATACATGAATGTAAATTACATTGGATGAATCCATACGAGGACTCAGATTTGAGGCTGCCACCAGATTACAATCTGTGAAGAAAATGAATACAACTATGACCCCCTGTCGAAGTGCAGAACTGATGGGCCGAACCATCTTACATGTCCTCAATTTGGCAGGCGACTGCGCAAGGTAAGGACGTGAAAAGCAAACCGCGAAAATTTGGTGTATTTTTTTTTGAATTTTTTTGACTTATAGATGGCTAATGTGTAAGAATCACAACAATCAGTTTCGAACAGACGAGATTAATGATTTGAAAAAATTAGTCTTCTCATCAGGTCGCGACGACTGATGTTGTTTATTACATTGAAATATTTTCTATATATAGAGCAATACCATGTAGTTGTACTACTAGCGAATTACTGCGTAGCGTACGAAATTTTGATTCTTTCACATTTCCATCTATATTCTATTTTAACAATTAACTTTTCAAACTTAATACACCATTACAATTGATAAAAAAAAACCAAAGTAAAATTTGGTGTATTTGTTGAGGACCATCTCAGTTAGAAAAACCAATCAGCGAGTCCCATCGAAGGGTGGGGAGTATTTATAGAATTGTTTATTCTGACCAATTATATTAAGAATTCTAAGGCCAATTAAGATATCCCCAGAAATCCAAATACAACCTCAGGTATATGGAGTGTTAGCTGGAGACCATGTTATTTTGACTGATTGATTAAATTGATTGGAATGTGTGACCAAACCTAGGTAAGGTTCCCGATTGACGGCGGACCAATCCACATGCTATTTTACATAAACAAGGTGGAGGGACAAGAAAGTTGAATTAATTATTATGGAAATTGACCCGGTTTCAGACACCTAAGTAGTCAATAGCTAGTAAATTGTTAGTTGCAATGTATTGTAAGACGGTTAGTACAAGATAACGCAATTGGTTAATATATTATGGTATAGTACCCAGTAATCACCGAATCCTAAAAATATATTAAATTATCTGAAGTATAACTTATAGTATTTCCAGTGGTCGTTTTAACTATTAGAAATACTAATAAAACATGATAAATATTGAAGTATTAAATAATAAAATTAAAACAGTTAAATGCGATGATTCGTATTAATTAATCCAACTCAATTATCCTGAAAAATATTAAATAAAATTAATTGAATTCAAACTACCAAACAATTTGTACAATACAATATAGTGCACGTCACTGCCGTCATCTGAAAATCCAGCTAAAATCTAAATAAAAATCTAAATAAAAAGACTAAATAGAATCAAAATTATAATTTCAGAAACATCAACTCCTTCTAAATGCTAAACAAAATAAATCATTAAAGCAAATATTTAGAGTTATTAATAAATAGGAAATAATTTACATTTTTACTGAATAAAACCTATTAAAATATAATATAATTCAGTAATAATTAGTAATTAAACTTAAATATCGGCATAATTAAGACAATCGAAAGCCCCTAATATTAATATAACAATGTTAAACTGATTATTAAAATAATTCCAAATAAACAATCAATTTACCCGTTTTCCGGCCCGCATACACAATCGTGTATGTAAAATTCAAGTACGAAAAAGAATCATGTCAAAAATTGACTTTTGTTTGAACTCTGGACCAACATACACACTTGTGCATACCATTTAAACTGGTTTACGTCCGAAAAAAAAAACAATAATCCCAAAAAACTGATTATTTTATCAAAAACAAGTCATTAAAGTTATACAATTTATATGTTATCAAATTATTAAATTTTTCAAAACGGAGACCGATCCAACTAAGATCGATCACTATCCGTAGACACTACAAACTGTGGTTATTTACATACACATTTGTGTATGGCGAACCCAAGTTGAAGCAAAAAAGCAATTGTTTTTTTTTTGTAAACGCGAAAGGAGTATATACAATTAATTATATAGATATATATTTATACACCCATATATATACACAAACATACATATACATACCTACAAACACAAATTTACACATGCCCATGCATATACACATGTACATACCATATATCACACAAGAATTCGAAATCAAAATAACACTGTTCACTCGAAAACTAAACTAAAATTAAAAAATACATGCCAAAAATGTACTCCCGAAAAATAACACTATTTCTATAATAATATTAAAATAGTTAATATGTTATGTAAAAAAATTAATCAATAATATAATTTATTCAGTTATATAATTCATACATTATCAAATTATACTGTTTTACAAATATATTTCCAATTTAACTAAGATCCGTTAAAATCCAGAAGACATTACAACCTGCCATTTTTTACACACACATCCGTGCGGGTTGGACCCAAACTGAAGCAAACAATTTTTTTCCTGGTTGGAAAAAGGGATATACAAGAGAGAAAAAACAAATTTGTATACATATATGTATTTAAAAACATACGGTCGAACTTTTTTTTTCGCATCCTTTAATATTTACTTCTAAAATTATTGTAATCTATATCATCCTACATACACACACACACACACTTAAAAGATACAGCACCACACTATGGCGACATATTAAAAATGCGTATTTGTTATCACAAGCACAACAGCTACTATAACACACTTATGTAAATAAAATTAAAATTTATATTGGAATTTCGAAATACAACCAAACATGAATTAAAATAATAAAAATAATTAAAAAAATAATATAAAATAATAAAAACACTTAACTTATGAATCCTTTGGAACATACTCAACATAGAAATAAGTGTGTTGCATTTGCTCGCACTACACACAAATTCCGTCGATTGCTGCGCACCACACACTTTTTTTAATTTCATTTATAATTATTATAGTTATATTAATTTCAGTTTTTATTAAAGTCACTTTTAATTAAATTATTAACACTTTATTATTATATTTAATATAACACATTTTTTTTAACACAATACGTTAATTTAAAATTCAATTTTATATACTACAGAGAAAGACAAAAACACGTCTTTCCTCTACGACATGCATGTCAAAAACTCCATACCAATTACGCATCATATTAAAGGAAAATGAAAATTTTTAAAAAACTATAAAGCAATTGAATTTATTAGTATCTACAAATGTGCATAGTATGTTACTAATTTTAGCAAATTCTTAGATAATCATTGTCAGGTTCAAAACTATAGTAATTTAGTGAGTTAAAAATCTTGAAAGTTTAAAAGCGTTTGGGAATGATTTTGGTTTGAAAATAATAATCAAATCCCCAAAGTGGTATCTTCTGTCATCCAACTTAGCTACGAATTTAATTTGTTTCAGTTTTGTTAGTGTCTTATTGTTGGAAGTTAAAAAAATATGTTTCAAAATATGTTGTACGATAAATTATTCCATAAAAAATTTGTATATCCCTTTACCGGCCTGCCCACACAATTGTGTGGGTAAGGCAAAAGAATCATGTCAAAAATTTATTTTTGGTTGTGTTTTGAACCAACTTACACATTTGTGTGTTCCTTTCAAAAACACTATAACTATACACACAATTGTATCGGTGGTAGTTCAAATCAAGCGAAATTGTTTATGAGAAACGCAATTCGTACATACTATGTTTTTTTACTCACACATTTGTGTGGTTTGTACTTCAATTGAGCCAAATTTTTTTAATTCTTGGTCGGCAAAGGGATATAGGAAAAAATGTACACGCTAATGTGACAGTAAATCGATTCGTGTCCATACATTGGATGTAGATTAGTCGTATTATGGGGTACACGATGTAGAAGCTTACGATTAACAGTCAACACTATTAAATCGAAATTGCGCTATACAGGTTTTAAGACGAAGTGCTTATACGATGGTCATACGGTTAAATGATTATTACGTGGTTTACTACTCTATATGAAACGATAATACGATATACTTCTTCAAATTTAACCCGTTTCATACCGCCCATAAAATCACTGCAGCAATTTTAACGATTTTTTAAACTTTAACGTATTTTGATTCATCAAATATAGTTGGGGGGCGAAGTCCGAGATTCATAACTCCTCGCGGTGCTCTCTGGGTAACGCTAAATGAATCAAGCGGTGTAGTGGAGATGAGCAGACTAAATCCTGTTTATAGTCATGGACACTACATGTCAGGGCGGGTTATTGGCGCCTCAAAACCAATACCAAATCAGCGTCTGTTCTCCAGGTTAGGTGCGGCTGAAGCGGGCGTCTGTCTTGTATCAAGCGGCTCACTATATAAATGTGTTCAAGGTAGGATTGGGTGCCTTAAGATTCTCACCAGTACGTGACCCACACACGTAACAAGCGGGTTGAGCGGCAGGCCAACAACCTTCCCTCATAAAAACCATTTAAGTTATGAACCCTGAACAAAGGCCTCGGATTACCATATCGGATTCATTACAAACCCGACCTCGGAAATTGTACACGGACAACGCTTTAAAAATGGGAACATGGAACGTGTTTAGCCTGTTAAGACCTGGAGATCTCCAGAACCTTTCGAACCAAGGAAAAAGTTACACATTAGACGTACTTGCACTACCGAGAAGGATGGAGGACCATAGTGCGGGCGACTAAATCCCTTCATGGGATGTAAATGCTAGAGAGAAAGAGAGAGAGAGAGAGAGAGAGAAATATGGTTACAAGTTTTCATCCAGATTTGGCTGGCATTTTCGGAGATATGGAATGTTCCATTTATGGAATGTTCCATTTTTTCGTCCTCCATCCTTCTCGGTCCATCGCTCTCGACCTCCAATTTCGACATCCTAACACGAGTAGGTCTTGTTCGACGTCGTCACGCCAGCGCAGTCGGGGTCTTCTTCTACGACGTACTCCGGCTGGTTGTTGATGGAACACTTTGTAAATCATTCGTTGTTGTGGAGACCTTGTAACATGGGCGAGCCATCTCACTCGAATAGATTTGATGATTCCGATGATATCGCTGCCTCCGAGGAGTTGCTTTATTTCGTGGTTCATGTGAATCCAATATTCGTTGTTCACAACTTTAATAGGACCAAAAATTGAACGGATGACCTTCCTTTCGAAGGTAGATAATAATCTACAGTCGTTAGAGGTCATGGTCCAGCTCTCGCTTCCGAAAGTCAGCACAGGTCTTATAAGTGCTTTATAAAGTGCGAGCTTGCACGACTGCGATAGGTATTTAGATTGCAATAATTTTGATTGGGTGTAGAAAACTCGTTGTCCAGCAGCAATTCGGGCTTTTATTTCTGCCTGCATATCATTCGACGATGTTATAACTGACCCGAACGAGGTATTTAAAATTTTCGACGCTATCAAAGTTATGGTCGCCAATTTTGAGATTTGCCATGGAGATGTTCCTGGGTATTGTTAAGAATTTCGTTTTGGTACTGTTCACCTCCAAACCAAGTCTTCTTGCGCAGCGATTGAGCGGTATGAAACTGTCTTTAATGTCGCTAGGCCTTCGGCCAAGAAGCACGATATCATCTGCATATCCAAGAATTTGGCCTGATTTATTGAATATACAGCGCGAAGTTTCTTTTCCGATGTTGCTTTTCCTCACTACGTACTCAAGCGCCAAATTGAACAGCACAGGCGCGAGTACATCTCCCTGTCGAACACCAGATGTTATTTGAAAAGAGTCTGATATAGTTCCTTCAATTACAATTCTACATGCAGATCCAGACGTTGTTAGTTTACACAGAGAAACAAGTTTCTCTGGAATACCTAGGCATATGAGCGCAGCCCAAAGATTGTCGCGATTTATACTGTCATATGGCTGCCGGAAGTCTATATATAGTTGATGAATGGTTATGTTATACTCCCAACATTTTTCCAAGATCATCCTCATGGTAAAACACTGGTCAATGGTCGATCGGTTGGTACGAAAGACACACTGATAGTCGCCAATGATGTTTTCGGCGAAAGGAATGAGTCTGGCAAGTACAACATTAGCCAACACTTTGTAAGCAGTGTTCAATAGAGCTATGCCATGAAAGTTTTCACATTTAAGACTGTCGCTTTTTTATGCAACGGACATATGAGCGCGGTCTTCTAATTGTCCGGCAGCTCTTCTTGGTCCCAAATACATACGATGAGATCGTATAGACTTGTTGCAAGTATAGCGCCTCCAAGTTTGATCAATTCTGCGGGGATTCCATCGAGACCGAGTGCCTTACCGTTTTTCAATCGACTAATAGCTCGTCTACTTCCTCCACTGTGGGATATTCGACAAAGACCTCTGCACCTGGCGGAGCTATTGCTCTAATGGGGGTCACTTCCTCATTCCGGTTTAGCAGACTTTGATAGTAGGTTTGCCATACTGAAAGAACATCAGCCACGTTTGTTCTCAATTCTCCATTCCCGTCTTTTATGGCTGTACTTCTTGGGTGGAAGTCTTTAGTGAGATTCCTGGCATTAGCAAAACAGTCCCTTGAATTTCCTACTTCTGCTTGGAAGCTGATGTTTTCTATGCATGACCTCATATGATCGCGTTTCTTTTGTCGAAGGTATTTAATCGTGGCTTTCCTTGCGCGTAGGTATTCTGCTTGAGTGCTTCTCGTGTTGCGAGCCAATCATTTTTCACGAAGCTTTCGTTTATTTTCGACGACCAGGCGGCATTGATCATCGAACCAATCATTGCGGGATCTCGGTGGTCTTCTGCCGATAGTGTTTTGTGCCGCGGTGGTTATGGCTGACTGTATAGCGTGCCACTTCTCCTGGATATTAGGAGGAGCTCCTTCGTTGTCGCTGGGCCGCTCTAAATAGTTAGTGACAGCTGATTGGTAACTCTGCAGTGACGCTTGGTCTTTTAGAGCATCGACATTCCATCGAACGGTTTTTTGTGCTTGTCTATTGAAGGTTGATGACAGTTTGCACTTATATTTAAATATGACAAGCACATGATCGCTGTCCATATCTGCACCTCTGTAAGATCTAACGTCAGATATGCTGGTGGAGTGTCTCTTGGACAAAAAAATTATGAGGGTAAATGCCTCCGAAATTTGTAAAAAAAACGTGATGTCATACAAAAATCTGTATCGTTTTGATATGCAGCAAAGGTAAATAGCAGTCAACTGTACCAATTACGCATCATATTAAAGGAAAATGAAAATTTAAAAAAAACTATAAAGCAATTGAATTTATTAGTATCTACAAATGTGCATAATATGTTGCTAATTTTTGCAAATTCTTAGATAATCATTGTCAGGTTCAAAAGTAGTAAGTAACTCACTAGAGTTAAACAACTTGAAAGTTTCAAAACGTTTGGGAATGATTTTGGTTTGAAAATAATAATCAAATCCCCAAAGTGGTATCTTCTGTCATCCAACTTAGCTACGAATTTAATTTGTTTCAGTTTTGTTAGTGTCTTACTCTTAAAATATTATCAAAATATACGCGATGGTTCTCCGGCTGTTCAACAATTTCTAAAATATTGCGTACTACATTTTCTCCTAGTCCCCTTTCTGGATTGAAAGTCTTGGATTTACCGCCATATGGAAAAAATTTATATAAAAATCCATCTGCAGAGATCATGCACCTAATCTTGTAACCAAATCTAATAGGCTTGGCACGAATGAACATTTTGCGGCTATATGACGTCCGTGATATGGCCACATTGATTCGGCTATAGATACAATGTGCGAAAAAATTCCAAATTTCGAACAATTACTGGATATCATGCGCATATATGTTCTCACTTATCTGAAGCATCAATTTTATTGTTATCCGCTAAATGCAAGTTGGATTTTATTTTAAAAATGAACAGAAGAACAGCAAAATATAGAAAATAATCAAAAGGGACCACAGTCAGAAGAGGTAAATGTTCACGGGGAGCAGGACTCAGATGCGGAAACCTAAAACAAACAATCAAAATTTTACTAGGTACCAGCGCGAACCAAAATATTATAAGACTCGGCATAACACCGAATTTACTGAAATCACACAAAACTTCCGTAAAGAATATTTTAGAGACTCATAGGGAAAACCAAAAATAAGCAATAATTCTTTTAAGTAAAACATGTGCCAATTCAAACATACTATGAACTGGAATTCCATAAGTTCTTCGATAATGAAAGTTTAGGATCAGAATACATGGCACAAACCAATTGGAAAGTTGATTAAAAGTCGCAATCCATACCCAAAAACTAACTTCTAGAATCACACAGTTGCCTTTCCAACCTCTCAAAAAAGGAGAATGGCTTGTGCCACAATTTAAATCAAAACATTTTAGTAAAACCTGTCCTGCATAAACCCAGCAACAATCAAACAACCGTTAATGTCCTAACAAGTGATCCGGAATGTTCGAATCATTTACCAAAATTAAAATACGAAGCAAATATCCAACAAATATGGATATAGAAATTGCATTATTCATGAATGTGATTATAAATTACAATCGAATTTAAGAATGAGAGTATTTCCTTTTAGACATTTTTGCTCGTATGCATACGATAAAAAATATAATAAAAAAAAAAAATGACAACTAAATAGTCAAGCAACCTCAGCAGGAGTCTAAATGATAAAATCTGGTGGCCAATAGCATAACTACTCATTAATTTAGTTTAGTCGGCAATTTAGTCGAAAAAATCGCTTTCAGGTACACAGTCTAAGTTTCTAATGGTTTCAGGCGTTTACAAAATAAAGGCCTTTTCAAATCTCCCATTGAAATGGGTAGCGCTCCCAAAACCGGCTCCCGGTAAATAGGTAAGAGCATAATATTTTTATGTCTTTTTTAACTAAAAAGTTGAATGACAAATCTTAGTTTAGAGTTAAATAAATTAATTATATGCAAAAATAGCGCGCTAAATGTATGTTTTGACATAGAAAATTGGATGCTCCGGGTACGTCTATCGGGCGCTAATAAAAAAAACACTGTTAATTACTTTATAAACTTTTCTTGTGATAATTAATTAATTTTTTTTTCTAGAGACCGGTTTCGGAGCACTTTTACTCCTTTGTAGATCTATTCTTTAACTAACCAAATTATTATGCAATTTCGTTAAATATACTAAATTTTACCTTTGTTGGCGTTGGTAGTTATTTAAAATAAGGTCATAAAGTCTATATGTTTTTGTGTTGATTTTTTCATTTAGTAATATCGGATTAATTCTATGTTTGTAAATTCCAATTACAGGAAGAACGTGGAAGACCAAATCTAGGAGATACTTGGACTGTGGCATTATAAAAAACTCAAACAGCCCATATTCCTCACCGATTTGGGTGGTACCGAAAAAACCGGACAATTTGGGCTCTCGTAAAATAAGGATTGACATCGAATACCGCAAATAAAACGAGAAAATAATCAATAACAAATTTCAAATTCCTCAAAATGAGGAAATCCTAGATAAATTAGGAAAATCAGAATACTTCACCAAGCTAGATTTGAAATCTCGGTTCAACGAAATACCCATTAACCCAAACTCGCAAGGTAAAGCCGCTTTTTCAACACACAAGGGCTACTTTGAATTCAGTAAAATGCCTTGCGGGTTGAAGATCGGACCAGCAACGTTTCAAGGCACGACGAATAGCGTCCTACACGGGAATAGGTAAAATTTGTCACGTCTATCTAGGTGACATAATAATTGTAGGTAAGAATCTCTACAGCCATCTAGGAAATCTGAAAAATTTTATTAAAACGTATGTCCCAATTTAATTTAAAGATTTAATTATCGAGTTGTTGTTAGCAATTCACACGAAAGGGAGACGAAAATTTTAGGACATGTCTTAATACAAGACGGAGTCAATCCAAATAAAGATAAAATAAATAAAATCATGGACCGGCCGTTACCGAATAACCCATTCATTAGAGATTACTCTAGAATTGCGAAGCACATGACTAAATATCTAAAGAAAGAATTACCGCGGCACAAAATACTTTCGGAAGAAGACGATCCCGCAATGATCGATTTCGTCGAAAATAAATAACAACTTTGTGAAATAGTAGGAAAGCTACGACTTAATTCCTCCGGCAAAATTTTATTTAGATGATCATCTGAAATAGCTTGCAATATATTTGTTTCGAAGCGGGCGTCCATTTGCTTAATTTTATTTTCAAACTCCTTGAATTGGCCGTTATCTTAGGTGCATTTTTCGCACTGTCTATAACATTCTACTTTTCGACTAGCACTGGGCACTGGTTAAATTACAACTATGTCTGCGTCTCAAATTGTTCGCGCTTATCGCTGTTCGAGATATTCGTTTTATTGAATGTAGCGATGTGCTCGCGAATATTCCACGTCACGATTTCCCCTGCTCGACGATTAACGCCCGTTTTTAATTCCAGTAATTTCGATTATGATCATCGCCGCCGTTTACAATTGCTTTCGTTATCTTCACATTCTCCTCCAAATAGAAAGTCACTCTAAAATCCAAACCTCAACCAGCATTAGTATTGTTGAACCATTACTTAATCTGCCAACATCGATGATGTTAAAAATAATAATCGGATCAATAAAATTATGGACTCTGAAAAAATTTGAACTCGCGGCCTTTGCAACACTTTGTGGTCTATGTCTTAACCACTCGACCACCGAGTATGTGTGTATACTATAGAATTCGTAACAGTATATAAATATAATATATAAATGTGGCGGAACCGAGTATACCTTAATCCGCAGATCTAGCAAGCCTAAAGTGTCGCATGTTTTTCATATGACTTTAACTATTGCCGCCTTTTGAATATTTTCGAACTGATATTTTGGAACCGCCGCAAAGTTTCAAATGAGGTATAGACATGCGCAATAAAGTAGCGTAAGCTTTCGTTTAAAGTATTCTTAGATAAAGCACATCACATACCGCGTGCCTTCAATAAAATTAATATGGTTAGTTCACCTTCACACCAATTGTTGATAGATGTGTCTAACGTTCAAAACAAAAAGGTACTTGGTATTTAGTTCGGAGCTGTAAAATTAGTTCAGTATGATGTTCAGTATAGAGATAGATAAATATTAATTTATTTAGCAAATTTTAAGTAAACAACGGAGGCAATAAAGGTATTACGTACTATACTTATCAGTATCCATTGGCATTGAACATACTTAATAGATACTTTATGCGGTAGAACGATGTCACATCGTTCCTAGAAGGTTCCATTATGTATCCACTACCGCTTTATTTTATAAATATTTGAATTTAAATTTTAATAATCACCGATATCTCGAAAATATGAACATGATTAATGATCTGCGGAACTTTGCCTGAATTTCCGCAGTTTAAAAATAATTTATTTTGTTGTATAAATTAACCGAAATCGCCGTTCGTGAAATTAAAAATTCATTCATTGATAAAGTCAATGTCATGATAGTGTCAATAGATTTGATATAATAACAAAACTAAAATTATAAAATTTGGCGACATTTTGACTGTTACGTCTTATGATCTTTTACTAACTTTTCGGTATAACACAGCGATGGACCAATAATTTTGTGCAAACTCATCAAGGTGATTTAGACAAATATACGATAGTGTTAATGATAATGTGTCTCTAACAGCTCTATTATAACGGGTTAAAGATCGCTTAGTTTAAAATATATAAAATATCTTTCTCAGTTATTCTTACACTTTATGGATGATGTTCGTCATATGACCTGGGTTTTTACGATTGAGGTTGCTTAATTTATGCTGATTTTGGCTTTTTTGCGTTTTAAAAATTTTATTTTTTGGAAATTAAACGTGATTGAGTGACTAACCGATTTATAAAACAGCAGTATTGTTAGGACGTATTTCTAAAAAACAGATTCCAAAATTATCCAATGATTAAACAATGTACGAGTAATGTCTAAATAATCTAGTAAAAATAATTTCCGTAAAACAGTCACCGCATAGAAATAATCTTAATTAATAAATCGTCTTAAGAAACGACAATATAACTAATTAAAACACGTGATTAATTTATTGTATTTATAATTAATTAGTTTTAATTAAAACGAAAACGCTATTATGTGTCGTTAAACACAATAATTTGGTTTTAGATGCCCATATACAAATAAAACGTTCAACAAATTAATCGATTTGCTTATGCGCAGAATGCTCATAAAAGTCGTAAAATATGTCTTCCGCAAATACATTGTCACGGTAAATGAACGATGACTATATTAATTATACACATACAAGTACTCCGATTAGCGTTGTACCTCATTATCTATTATCATAAGCAACAGTATTTTGCAATATATTAGGTGTGCAAGTAGAAACTCGGCTCTGAAGTTGGTTGCAATAAAATATACTTGAAAGTATCCAAATCGCCCGCACCCCGCCATTTTGGATATACGTAGCTTAGCCATTGCTCTTTTTATGACATAAGTTTCAGTCATTTATATGCTGTCGTTCCGTGTGTATCAGTTTTAAATAATGGATGTCGATAAGCAACATTTGCTAAAAAAATGCTGCTCAAGCTATGGATTTGAATAATTCGACTTTGAGTGAGCATTCTGTGTCATTAACAACAGTAAAAAGTGGTTTGCAATATTTCGTAATTGCAATTTTAGTCTTTAGGACGATCCACGCCCAGGTGCAGTAAAATAATTTGAAGACGAAGAACGTAAAATTTTACTAGATGAAAATCGTGTCAAGCTCAAAAGGCAAGCTTGCAGAACAGTTAGGAGTTACTCACCAAGAAATACTTCGATTGCAGCCAATGGGAAAAATACAGAAGGAAGGAAAATAGGTTCCTCATAAACTGGCCGAAGAAAACAAAATCCGAAGAGTTGACATCTGCATGAATTTCCTTTTTCGGTACAAAAATTTTTTTTTTACACAAAATCATTACGACCATTATGACCAAACAAAAAAAAAGCATAGTTTCTACTTGCACACCTAATAGAACATCATTAAAACATCCATCAAACTATATGTTTGGATTTTGAGATTATTATGGAGCAAGTTTTAGAATCGAACATCTGTAATCAGTGGTGATACTTTCCGCCACCACATTTTCGATAACTTATTTCGCGAAGTTTATATCTCGTTTCTCTAGAGTAAAATTTGACGTTTAATTTTTTATATCATCTTAATCACTCGGCTAGATTAACATATTGTGATATTTCTACTTTATTCCTATTGCAAAATAATTTACTTTCGATACTTGAACGAAATTAGGGGAAGAGAGGTTATTCAAATTTATTCTAGTATACGTTCGCAGACAGCAACTAAAAGGAAATAATTGATAAACGAAACTGTCGCGAAAAAAATTCAAGGAGAAAGAGACATAAACCGATAAAACTTCGAAAATGTGCAAGGGTGATGCTCATAACTGCATTTGCCGATATTACCAATTATATTTTGGATAAAGCATAAAATCAATAATAATAAGTCGACCCGTGAGATAGCCATATCAAAGACGTAATCCTCAAAATTATTGAAGGTTATGGGTGCTGGTATAATAGGATGAAATTATAAACCGTGTTGCTGTATTTTTCAACAACATGAAGCCTAACGACCGTTAGGTTTGTATTAAAATGTTACAAACTTTAAGGAAAAACGTTGCGTGCATTTTGTAAATTTTGTACCTCCAAGGATTCAGTGTTTCACTTTTTATAGGTACTACCTATTTACCCTTTTTTGCAATGATACTTAAATTTTTTCTAATGAATGTAAACCGACTCGGCAGGTTCCTTTTCTTTATACTGTAAGATAGTAGTCACTTACCCAAACATTTATAGGTTTAAATTGAATAAGATAAAATTGGAACTACAAGAAAATGCTGCTCCAATTTTTTTTAAGCCAAGGCCGGTGCCGTACTCCTTTAAGCAAAAGGTGGAGGAGGAATTAGAAAAATTAGTTGAAGAAGGTATTTTGACACCAATTGAAACGTCAGACTATGGGACTCCTTTAGTACCGATTTTGAAAGCTGATGGTTGTATTAGAATATGTGGTGATTACAAAGTTACTGTAAACAAATTTATTAAAGATTTCAACCATCCACTTCTGAGAATAGATGAAATAGTGAATATGTTGCGTGGAGGAAAAAAGTTCTCCAAGCTCGATCTTTCTTGTGCGTATAACCAACTTGAACTGGATGATGAAAGTAAAAAATACGTAACGTGGAGCACCCATAAAGGGGTATTCCAAATGAATCGATTGCCATATGGCATAAAACCAGCAAGTGGTATTTTCCAGTTTACGATGGAAAAATTACTGTTAGGGCTTGATGGTGTGGTAGCTTTTATCGACGATTTAGTTGTAACAGGAGCTAATGAAGAAGAGCATTTGTCTAATTTAGAACGAATTTTTAAACGTTTAAATGATGCAGGATTAAGGCTAAATAAATCAAAGTGTGAATTTTTTAAAGATAGCATAGATTACCTTGGGTATAAGGTAAATGATCAAGGTTTGTGTAAAACAAACAACAGAATAGATGCAATTTTGAAGGCAGAAATTCCGAGCAATGTTACTGATGTTAGAGCATTTTGTGGTCTAGTTAATTATTATGGAAAATTTATTAAGAATTTGGCTGCAATAATGAATCCGTTATACAATTTGTTAAAGAAATCAGAAAAATTTGAATGGACTGCTGAATGTCAAAAGGCAGTTGATATAATCAAAAAAGAAATTGTTTCGGATATAATATTAGTTCATTTTGATCCAAGGGTACCTATAGTTCTAACGTGTGATGCGTCACAAAAAGGTATAGGTGCAGTACTATCTCATAAATTTTCCGAGAAAGTAGAAAAACCCATAGCATTTATATCACGAACCTTGACAGATGCTGAGAAAAATTATAGTGTTTTAGATAAAGAAGCCTTAGCAATCTATTATGCCGTTAAAAAACTTTTCCAGTATTTAATAGGCACTGAATTTATATTAAGAACCGATCATAAGCCATTACTGGCCTTGTTTGGTGAAAATAAGGGTTTGCCTCAAATTGCAGCCAGTAGGCTGCAACGCTGGGCACATTTCCTATCGGGTTTCAAATATAAAATTGAATATGTCAAAAGTAGTGAAAACAACGCTGATGCTTTCTCCCGATTACCGATTGAAAATACTGAATTTGATAAAGATCATAGTGATGAAGACTCAACAAATTACTTAAATTTTATGGATAAAGGGCGAGATATAGTTTTAAATTACAAAACCATTAAAAAAGAAACGGAAAGGGATACAATTTTATCTAAAGTAATAGATGGAGTAAAATTTGGAAATTTAGGCAAATTATGTGACGAAGATATTAAACCCTATATAAGAGTTAAAGATGAATTAACTGTTGAGCAAGATATCCTGTTAAGAGGATGTAGAGTAGTAATACCCAACAGGTTGCGAGAATGTATATTGAAGGAACTGCACATTTCACATTTTGGTATAGTGAAAACAAAATCGGTAGCTAGATCGTATGTATGGTGGCCAAAAATAGACGATGACATTAAACAAATGATTAGGAATTGTCGATCATGTTTGATTGTTCAGCCGGATCCACCGAAGGCGGCACTTATTCCTTGGGAAAGTCCTGGAAAACCTTGGAGTAGAATCCATGCCGACTTTGCAGGCCCGTTTTGTGGCCATATGTTTCTAATAATGATAGATGCGTATACCAAGTGGATAGAAATTTTTAAAATAAGTTCAGCTATGTCAGAAGTTACGAAATCTAAATTCAGAGAAATGTTTAGTAGATTTGGGTTACCAGATGTTCTAGTAACAGATAATGGTAGTCAATTTTGTTCACTAGATATGGCAGAATTATTGAGACTTAATGGTATTAAACATGTTTTGACTCCTCCGGGACACCCAGCAACTAATGGAAGTGCTGAGAATATGGTGAAGACGTTTAAAAATACTATAAAAGCTGTGGTAGATGAGTATACGAGAAATAAACGAAATTATAGTTTAGAGTTAGCTCTAAGTAGATTTTTATTTAGTTATAGAACGACAAAACATTGTATAACTAATGAAACACCTGCAAAATTAATGTTTGGCAGAGAGCTTAAGACAGTTTTCAATCTTTTAAGACCACCATGTCAGAAAGAAATAGTTCTGAATGCACAACAGAATCAAGTTCGTAACTATAAAGGGAAACGTATGAAACAATATCTTGTGGGGGAGAGTGTGGTTATCAGAGACTATTCAGACCCTAATCATAAGAAATGGGTTGATGCAATTATAATTAAAGTTTTGGGTAACTGTACTTATTTATGTAAATTAGAGAATAATAATAAAATAAAAAGGCATATAAATCAAATAAGAAATTCTGTTGATCAATATTGTTCGAATCAAAACGAAGTTGAATTACAAAACAATAATGATAATGAGAATTTAAATGACCAAGTTGTAAAAAAAGTAAGATTTGATTTAAATAGTAGAACAATTGTTAAAAGAGATATAAATAATCCCACTCAAATGAGCAAAAATGTAAATGTTAACCACAAAAATAGTAGTATTGAATTAAGTAGTCCTTTGACAATTCAAAGTAACGACAATATTCAAGATACTAATGTGGATATTATTAATATAAGAACAAAAAGATGTATAAAAAAAACCAGAACGTCTTGATTTGTAAAATTATGTTCTAAGTGTAAGAAGAAATGTAAATTTCGTTGTTGAAATTAAATAGTAATTATGTATTATTTTATTTTATATTTTTTTTGTTTTTGTTAGAAATAATTAATGATGTATTAAACTTAGCGGGAGGATGTAATGTTTGTGAAATGGGTGTATGAACACACTCCATTATATATGAATTGAAGATAACGTCATTGGAGACGAAGAAAGAAGAAAATACCATTGTAATTGGAACTACATATTAAATAAAGAACACGTATAAACTAAAAGTGTGTATTTAATTAATCTATGATAATCCAACTAATCCTAATATAAACACAACACATTCCCAAACGTAGAGTTGATCAGGCTCTTTTCTTGGTACCTCTACACTAAAATCTTTAGAATTTTCATCAAGTTTGTTTTTCATACTTCTAGTGATTACATTAATTTTTTCTTTTGGTATTAATGCTTTTAATGCTTCAGTATCCCAAACTATTCTAGATAAAGCATCTGCATTGGTATTTAGTTTACCTTGTTTGAAAATTATTTTAAAATTGAAGTCAATTAGATAAATTCGATGAAACCAGATCTGCAACGGAAAGAAAACATAGTAATAGATAAGATTTGCACCTGGCTAAAATTTTGCTATGCACGAAGTATTAAACTGGCGAAATCAGTAACAACTTAACGTAAAAATGCGATATATAGGTTTTGTTGATTACTGGCCAGTGAAATGCTAACATATTTTCGTTCAGTTTCGTTAAAATATGTTTGTCACTTAACAGACTTACAAATTGCGTGCAAACTGAAGGAAACGTCAAATACCAAATAAAAGCACCCACCATTTTTAAACGATCACGATTTTAAAATCGCAAGGTAATTTAATGATGTATATTATATCTATCCAGTAAAAATTCGTTCACGTACTGAAAATTAAACAAACAAAAATTTGTCGACCATTTATGTGCGTAAAGCATTTCACAAGTTGTGTTACAGCCGCAATAACCAACTAGTCAAATTTTCCGTAATAAAAAACTTTCGTCGTTTTCCGAAACTGTGTGGCAAGTTCTATTACTGATTTGCTGGTTAAGCCATTATTGTCTAATCGGCAACTTTCATAAGTCGCCTTAATTTACTGTGTCTTTTCGTTAACTTTTATGAAATCGTTAAAAATACGAGTTTTCGCTTAAAATGTAATTGTCACTTTTTAACGTATTTAACTATTTAATACAAAAAGTAAAATCTGTCATTTACAAAGAAATGATGTACCAATTTAACTTTATTTTACGATTTACTTTTACATCATCACGTTATCGTTGTCCGGAATAATGTAGAACGCGCCCATATTGAAAATAAAACCTACAATATTTTTATTCGCCTTGAAATAAATTTTACTTGTCAAATTATTCTAGGTTATGTCTTAAAATCAAGAAAAATGAAAATATTTTCAGTAGTATGTAAAGCAAATTTAAATGGTAAATATATACAAATAAAATTCACTGTAAAATCAAAAATGCTTAATAAACTATTATTTTAGTTGTACGGCAAAGCTCATCTGTTTTATTGAAGCGATATCGTTCAGCATTGGCAGCCCCCATTGCTGAAGTGAACTCGTCCACCGTTTCCAATAATGAAACCGCAACAACTAAACTAGATCCCTTAAAGCATCCCGATTATTTTGATGTGCATAACTTATTTACGGTAAAAGATTTATTTAACGCCCGCGTTCATTTCGGCCACAAAGATGGATCGCTTGATGATCGAATGAAACCATTTGTGTACGGTTCTCGGTTGGGTCATATCATATTTGATTTGGATCAAACCGCATATCATTTGCGGCAGGCACTTAATGTGACCGCTCATATTGTGTATTGTGGTGGAATTGTATTATTTTTTAATCGAAATGCGCTCAATGCTCATGTTGTTGAAAAAACCGCGATTGAATGCAACGAATTTTCGCATACACGATTTTGGCGTGGTGGTATTTTTACAAATGCTAATGTCCAGTTTGGAGCAGTTACGCGGCTTCCTGATTTATGTATATTCATGAATACCCATAATAATGTGTTAAACCAGCATACAGCGGTTCGAGACGCAGCTAAAATGGCCATACCAACGATTGGAATTGTTGATTCGAATAGCAATCCTAATTTAATTACGTATCCAGTACCAGGCAATGACGATTCACCAGATTCTATTGCGCTCTATTGTCGGCTGTTTAAGGAAGTTATACTAAGGGCGAAGCAAAAACGAAAAGACGATTCGATCCTCTAAAATGTACAATAATTGCTTTATTCTTAGTTTAGTACATAGTTTATAAAAATCAGTTTGAGTATAATAAATGCATTTGGCAAACTATTAACTAGCGGCTATCTCGAATTTTTGTGAGTGTTTTCCGCCCTATAAAATATTTTAATCTAGAAATATTAAAATATATTTGATTATTCCTCGTGAAAATTAACGGCCTTAAAATTAACGTTAACGTAACTTACATTTTTTTAATATTTGGATAATACATGCTAATATACATGAGCAATGAAATTGGGAATATTCCAACCCAAGTCAAATGAAGTTTATTGGCCAGAGCTACAGCAAACAGATAACCACATCTCTTACTAGTCATTCTCCTATCTGTTGGTCTTACAGATTGGGCATATTTCTCGTCTTTCTTTCCAGTGAATGCTTCTTGCAGGAAATTGGTTGCTACTGGCCCGGGACAAAACATAGTAATGTCGATGTTAGGATTTTCGGCTCGAAGCCCTTCAAAATATCCCTAAAATAGGATGGCCTAAATAAACATATATACAATTGATTATACGTTACTCATACATGTAGAGCAAATTTTCCGCCACAATAACTGGCCGATTGTGGTACACCGATCAATCCGGCACAGCTAGATGTAACGGCAATTTGTCCCCGCCGATTTTTGCCATCAAAATATTTCACAACAAGCCGCGTTAAATTTACAACGGCGAATACGTCGAGTTCGAAGAGGTCTCGATCCACCTCCAAACTAATTTCAGTCCATGCAGCGCGTTGCGATCGTCCTGCATTATTTACTAGTATATCTAACTGCCCAAACTCATCGATAACTTTGTCGAAATATTCCCGATGTCGATTAATATTAAGCATGTCCATTTCGAGCACGAGCACATCAGTATCTCTTAGAGCCCCGTTCGCCGCTTTTAGACATGCCTCACGTACGTCTTCCAAGACTTGGCGGCGCCTTGAAGATAGAACCAATCGTACTCCATTCTTAGCTAGCTCAATTGCAAGTTCGCGGCCAATACCTGACGATGCACCGGTGATCCATACAACTTTGGATTCTAGAATCGCTGTACAACAATTCTTAAGTTATTAAAGTTCACCCAGGGCAAAATGGTCTACTTACAAATCGGCATGCCAATTTTACTTTTCACATAGCACTCAATGTCACAGTCGAGAATGCACCACAGGATTATCGAGGTCACATAGTACACGACTACAGAACACCCGATACACCACAGAGAGAACATTTTTTGATTCGTTCTAATTTACTTCCGTCTACCTATTTAAATTTAGTTACATAATTTTGATAAATAAATGTTACCTATGGTATTAAAAGTGCTTGGTATTTGTATTGTTATCTATTTCTTTCAAGTAAAAATTAAAAAATGTTGTGATGTTGCAAAGGCATGTGACTACAGGGACATCTAATGTTGAACCCTATTAATATATTTTTGATATTCATCATGACATCTGCAAGCTGCGGACAATGATGGGCCAACAAATAAAAATTTCATTAGAATCTGGGAGTGTTGAAGAATATAATGAAAGACAAAACACGAAGTTGTGAGCAAACCAAGGAAAATAACATACGCGTGGAATAAAATTAATCCTGAGACTTTTTGTGTAGCTACCTACAATAATCGAACATCACCATATGTTCAATTTGACATTTAAGCAAATATATTTTTATTTACAAAAATGGGAAAAACTTCGAAAGATAAGCGTGATATTTATTATAGATTGGCAAAAGAGGAAGGTTGGAGGGCAAGAAGCGCATTTAAATTGCTGCAAATTGATCAAAAGTTTGGTATATTTAAAGGTACGTACTTTAAATTTATTCGAAAGCGTTGGATTAAAATATCTATTCCATAGATGTACAACGAGCGGTTGATTTGTGTGCAGCTCCTGGGAGTTGGAGTCAAGTATTATCGAAAAAGCTAAATGAAAATTCGCAGGATGGTGACATAAAAATTATTGCTGTTGATTTACAAGCAATGGCCCCGTTAAAAGGAGTGACCCAGCTCCAAGGCGATATAACTAAGTTGAGTACGGCCAACGCCATCATAGAACATTTTGATGATAAAAAGGCTCAACTCGTGGTATGTGACGGAGCACCCGATGTAACCGGTTTACACGATATTGACGAATATATACAATCACAACTTTTATTGGCCGCTTTAAGTATAACAACGCACGTTCTTACACCGGGCGGTACATTTGTGGCGAAAATCTTCCGTGGCAAGGATACGAGCATACTCCATTCACAGTTAAAAATATTTTTTGATAAAATTTCCATTGCGAAACCGATCAGTTCCAGAAATTCAAGTATTGAAGCATTTGTCGTATGCCAGAACTATAATCCACCTCCCGACTATATACCACAGATGATAAATCCTATGATTGATGATATAAAATTAATTCTTGACGAGACGAGTTCCGAGAGCAATAAAATTATTGTTCCATTTGTTGTCTGTGGTGATTTGCAAGGATTCGATTCGGACATGTCATACAGCTTGAATGCGTTAAATAACGAGTATGAATTTAAGGATGTGGTGCAGAAACCTATTTCACCGGCATACAAAGAAATACTGGAGCTGACTAAATCGGTATCGATAAAACACTCTTCAATTACGCTTGATTAAAACAATAAATGGAATTTTACACACAACTTTCCAGTTTTTTATTTGAACCTAACAAACAAAGGTTATTTTCTAATGCTTAGCTTACAGTTGATCAATCTAACGGGAGATATACATACTCCTATTGATTCGTGTCGATATCAATCGAAAAACGATTCAAGCACTGCCAAAGTATAATTGCAAGATAATGAGGTTTTAACACTTATATATATTTTTTTTAAATCTAAAGGTGGTTTTATGGCCACTATAGTCGTACACCATAATGACATCGATAAAAAAAATGAATTTATTATGGTAGATTCGTTATCGACACAACAACAATAATTGAAGTGATTTGTAGTTTAAAAAATCTTATCATTACGAAATTGTACATAAGGTCAGATCGGACCCACCTATTAATGGATAATATAAACAAATCTTGATGGACAGAGACCTTGAAAGGGTCTGGGTTCAAAGGTACGATTTGCTGTTAAGGAGCTCCAAAAAAGCTGGAGATCTATAATGCTTAAATATCTCGGAGTTGATGAAATGATTGATTGTTAATAGTCCACTATCCCAACAAGGATACCACACAAAGACATTAAAAAACTTTCTCAATGACCTCACTCACAAATTTTATTGGACACAATGTCCACAGTATGTTTGCTCTCACTATATAAAAATAGTCAATAACTCAGGCTTCTAAGCTAACTTTATGGATTTGTCGGTTTTAGTGTCCAATTTGTCCTTCGTACTAAAAGTAATCTTAGTCGCCAAACATGATGTCTCATCCACCTAATGATGGAATTCCATCATACCCAAAATAAATTGAAGTTCTCAGTGTTTCCTAAACAGAGTTTACACAGCTAATGCCCCGAGCGTCTTGTAGGTAGTAGCACTTGGCGCGTTTTTGTATGAATTTCATTCCGCAAGGAAAAATATTCTAGCTACTTTGAAATCGTGGTGAATCAAGAAGTACATCATTCTCTCACATAGAGCCTGTATTTGGATACATGACGAACAGATGTATGCCAACTTTAGTAATGAAGTTACAAAGATCTAGCCTGACATTTGCCCTGTTTCATGACAGCCATTGATCTGGATCAGTTCAAATTTTATATGTAAGATCTGATCCGAATTTTGGTTTAGATCACAAAAATTTAGTAAGCGCCACTGTGTTGTTTCATGAAACAAGAACTGAACCGGATCAGATCAAGCATCAAGAAACGCAGTTATTGTGTTCAGGCATAGATCTCATTAATAATATTCCACAACTTTTCCACAAACAGCCGTTTTAATCTGTGGCGTAATAAAGAGACTGAATGAAATACCAAGATAGACCATATTTAACCTTCACATTTATGCCAGCGGGTTTCATAAAAGTGTGAAGAGCAAAGTCCGAGATTTATATTTCCTCGCGGTGGTCTCTGGATAACTCTAATTGGAAGGCGATGCAAGAAAATTCTGCTTATAGTCATCTACACTACCTATCACGGTGAGTCATTAGCACCATAAAACTAATACCAATCAGCGTCTGTTCCCCAGATTAGGGGACTGAAGCGCGTGAGTTTTTTATCAAGAAGCTCGCTATATAAATGTATTCAATGTAAGACTGAATGCCTTAAGATTCTGCACCAGATTCTGCGGGTTGAGCGGCAGACTAACAACGTTCTCTAATAACAACAACTTAGTTATGAACCCTACACAAAGACCTCGGATTACTTTATCAGATTCATCAAAAATACAACCTCAAAAATTGTGCCCGGACATCGTTTTAAAAATGGGAACATATAAGCACGTTCCGTTCTGGCCTCTTAACACCTGATGATGTCCAAAACCTTTCGAACCATAGGCAAAGAGATACACATTACACGCGTACTTCCACTAAAAGATTATAGATGGTCTGACCTGATCTTCGACCGCACCGGTAGCAGTGGTCTGTATGCTTGCTCCAGCGACCGGAGGTCCCGGGTTCAATTCCCGATGGTGACAAGGAAAAAAAATTTCACGGCTGGTTTAGGATCAATGAATTAATCACTCACTATCCGATATGAAAATATCATTATGAAACCTCATTTGAGGCGGCCAAACCCCTTGATGAGATATCCCTTTGCGGCCAAATCCCTTGATGGGATATAGTACCAAAGAGTGAGAGAGAGAGAGACCTGATCTTCGAAAAAAAACAATAGTTATGAACCAAAAACGAAAATGGGTGGCTCGCAACACTAGACACACTCTAGCAAATAATTTCAAACGACGAGCGAAAAGATGAAATGATGCATTGATAACATCAGGGGGCCTATTATGATTTTATCGAGTGTTTTTTTTTCGATATTATCGAAAAAGAGCGATTATGAAATTTTTCGATAGCGTTTTTCCCGATATTCACGTCGATTATAGAATCCACGGGAGCGAATCGAATGCCGATTGAAAAATGCATATAAATATTAGGTGTGCAAGCAGAAACTGTTTTTTTGGTCAAATTTACTTTATTGGAAATATGTATAATTGTTACAAATACTCGCCATCAAAATATTCGCCATTACTTTCTATGGTTTTTTGCCATTTATCAAGTAGATATGATGAATACCTTCTTCGTGATAGAAACTTTGGGGTTACGAAGCAAAATATTCATCGAGCGTTACTGCTTTTTCTGAGTCATCATCCCTTTTATTTATAAAACTCCGATGTCCGATTCTATTATTATAACAAAATTATAAAAAAAATTCATTTAACAATTTCAAACACACAAATGTGATTGTTTTTCTTTGACATCTAAACAAAACTACATCCTAAATCGGATCCGCTCGAAACGCGATATTTCAAAACGCGATATTTTGAAACGAGATATGACAAAACGAGATATGGTACAAAACGCGATATGGTACAAAACGCGATATTTCAAACCGCGATATTTCAAAACGCGTTATGGTACAGAATGTGCATTGCGAAGCGACGGGAGCGCAGCGACCCGATTGATACCGATCCTATATACTCTCACTCCAATCGATTTTTAAATTCCTATAAACTGAAAATAAATTTCCCCTTTACCCACCTTGATACCCGTTCCTAAATTCTCGTTTTGTACCATATCGTGTTTTGAAATATCGCGTTTTGAAATATCGCGTTTTGTACCATATCGCGTTTTGTACCGTATCGCGTTTTGAAATATAGCATTTTGATAATTCGTGTTTTAAAATATCGCGTTTCAAATGGGACCCATCCTAAATAATATGACTCGATATTATCGAGAAACAAGGAACAAGGAAATTCAAAAGAATGTTTTGCTAACGCCAGGAATATCCACTATTGGGGTCGGGGATGGAGAGCTAAGAACGTGGCTGATGTTCTCTCAGTATGGCAAACCTACTTCCAAAATGTGCTAAATCCGAATGACGGAGTTGCAACCTCCATAGAACAAATGCTCCACCAGGCGCAGAGGTCTTTGTCGAATATCCCAGAGTAGAGGGAGTAGCCCCGGGTCTTATTTGTTTTATAATGTTTATTTTCAAATTGGAATACATAGTAAACCTCTGGGCATTGCTATGTATTCCGAAATGAAAGTTGTATTACTAGAATTTAGACGTTAGACACGAGAAAATTAAATGAACGAGGACTGATATTTTGATTAGTTTTGTTTTGTTTAAATAAAAAAATTAATTTAAGAAACAATACTTTAGAAACCGCAAATAGCAAATGATTACTGACGATAGGACCCTGATGGCTCCCATTGAATTCATCGACCAAAGAGATACCATGTTTATCTGGGTAGTTCAAGAAAAGCAATACGAATGCCGGATAGTTCACAAAAAACGATGAATGTTCCTCTCAAATATACTTATTATAATGGGCAACCTTATTTTTTCCAGAAAGTAGTACAACACTATGTTGTACCTGTAAATAATTGGATCAAAATGGACAAATCTGCTGCACTTAACATGTTAGGTTTGCAAATCTCTAGCAATTTGTCCTGAGAGTCCGGAAATACCAGACAAAATGAAGGGAATTCCGATCAAAAATTCGAGGGTGGCCGGTCAATTAACCATAGTCTGAAATAACCTTTTAAAATGTACTTCTACCAAAAATTTAAAAATTTAAGTCACAACTTTCTTGTCTGTAATTCTGTTTTTGGCTTTTGACTAGTGCTGATACATTACAACATCCACCGCTTTGTTCTTCTTCAGCTCATTTATAGCATTTTTAGTGATTGTTTTGTTATGCTTTTCACCAGGAAATAATTTTGTACGTTATCTACGCAGATTCCTCGAAGAGAAAATCGTTTTTCCATTTTGGTGGTGGGTACATTTATATAGAGGGTTGGTGTTGCTCAAAAATGCTCTCGAGCACTACTATCTATACTTAGATGTCACTAATTTCCCAATAGGCGCGATCGTAGTAATTTTATTACGAATTTGTCCTGACAAACTCGATTTGAATCATTAGGGGTGAAAACCACTATCAATTTGCTGGATAATAACAACACTTTATCGCTTCACTTCACTTTCAAAATATTTTTGAATAATAATTCTTAAAACACAAAATCACTTTCACGATTATTTATTAATTGCACACAATGCACAATTATTTTCACTCTTAATCACGACACTAATGCTGGCTGGGGCCTCAGAAGATTTTTCAAAAACTTTCCAAATTTTGAAGCTGTTTCATTATAGATACTAATGTGATTTTCTTTTGAATTGTTTAAAAAAATGTCAATTTTCTTGTATCGATTGTGTGTTTTACAAACAATTTGTCTGAAATTTTGTATTGCAAATGGAATTTCGTGTGCCGAATCGCGTAACATTTTCATTACAGAAGGCTTACGGTGAATCGACTTTATCGAAAACACGCGCATATGAGTGGTACAGTGCAGTCAAAAGCTGTCGAGATGTCGTGGAACATTTGCCTCACTCTGGTCGCTCTCGACGGAAGATAACATCAATAAAGTGAAGGAAATGGTGACGGAAAATAATCATTTAGACTAGCGGCTGAACTTTCTGTGTTTCACGAATCAATTCGTACCATTGTACACGATTGTTTGGGCATGAAACGCGTTGCCGCCCGACTAGTTCCGAAAGACATGATTTTTTTTCAAAAATTCAATCGCGTAAAGATCACTGAATATATGCTAGAACGAGTCAATTCTGACCCCACACTCATAAAACGCATTATAACTGGGGATGAGACATGGGTTTACGGGAAACCGAAAAAATCACGTCAAAGTCGATCAAAAGTCAAGGTAATGTTGACTGTTTTCTTTGATTATCGCGGTTTTGTGCACTCGGAATTTTAGTCAGAACACGGTAAATAAAGAATTTTATCTGGGCGTTATGCGGCGTTTGAGAGCAAATTCGTCAAAAAAGGTTTATTGGAACGAAAACTCATGGATGGAACAACCACCGCAATTGGTAACCACTTGATATGACTCCGGCTGACTTTTTTCTCTTTCACTTTTCTTTGTTCGATATATTTATTCAAACCCAAGCAGTTTATGAGCTTCCTCACAAATATTATTAATATGGAAATCAAATTTAAGCTGGGTGCCAAACACCAATCCTAAATCCTTGATACTACTCACAAGTGATAAACTATAGAGTCAATTTTATAATCGAACCTAATTATGTATTTTTTGCTCGTAAAGCAACTACTTGGTATTTATTTATGTTGAGAACCAAATCATTAATTGTACACCATTCAAATAAAACTTTGAAGTTCCGATTAACATTCAACCGAAAGGTCCGTTACACTTGATCGTATGGATAGTTAATCGTAAAACGATTATCATATTGACATTTAACCAGATGTGCGGAAACGGTAGTCTTACTACGAGGGCGGAGTGAGAAGTCTGCTAAAAATGAAACAAGGAATAATATTTTCGCAAAAAAAAAAAAAATTGTTTTTCAACGTAGTCGCCTTTTAGTTCGATACACTTAGTCCAACGTTTTACCAAGTTTTCGATCCCTTCCGAATAATAAGATTTCTCCAAACCTTCAAAATAGGCGTTTGTTGCATCGATGATCTCCTCATTAGAGCTTAATCTCTTTCCCCCGAGCTATTTCTTCAAGTAGGGAAACAGGAAATAGTCGCAGGGGGCTAAGTCTGGAGAATATGGCGGATCTGGAAGCAATTCGAAGCGTAATTCATAGATTTTTGCCATGGCAACGACACACGTGTGCACCTGTGCATTGTCTTGATGGAAGAGAACTTTTTTCTTCGCCAAATGCGGTCGTTTTTCTTTTAAAATGTCGTTAAAACGGTCCAATAAGTTGCAGTAATATTCTCCGTTGCCTGTTCTCCTCTTTTGAAGGTAATCGATGTGGATTATGCCGCGTCCATCCCATAAAACTGTGGCCATGACCTTGTTGGCCGATAAAACTGCCTTACCACACTTCCACGCAGATGATTCGCCAATAGAAATCCATTGTTTAGACTGTTCTTTAGTCTCTGATGTATAGTGATGGATCTATGTTTCATCCACAGTTATGAAACGACGCAAAAACTCCTTTTTATTTCACTTGAACATCGCCAAACTTGTCTCTGAAGTTGTCAAGCGTGTGCGTTTTTGGTCGATTGTAAGCAAACGCGGCACAAAACGGGCGGATAGCTTTTTCTTATTCAAATTTTCGTGTAATATATTGCGCACACGTTCACCTGAGATGCCTACTATCTCAGCTATCTCGCGCACTTTCACTCTGCGGTCTTGTACCGTACCATGGATTTTGTCAACCATTTTTGCTGTGGTGACTTCATTTGGGCATCCTAAACGTTAGGCATCAGTTGTGCTTGTACGATCACAACGAAAATCAGTAAACCACTTGTGAATCATTTTAATCGATGGTGAAGAGTCCCCATAATATTTATCAAGCTTTGTTTTGGTTTGTGTAATGGTTTTTCCACGCAAAAAATAATGTTTAATTAACACACGAAATTCACTTTTTTCCATGTTTGCAACAAAAATAATGGGTTGTCTATTTTCAATGTTTGTCAAAACTGAACTAAATGACGGGTCTCATTTGAAGCGAATTCAAAACGCAATATAGTACAAAACGCGATATGGTACAAAACGCGATAATTCAAAACGCGATAAAGTACAAAACACGATATGGTACAAAACGCGATATTTCAAAACGCGATATTTCAAAGCTCGATATGGTACAAAACGCGATATGGTACAAAACGGGAGTTTAGGATCGGGTTATTTCAGGCGGGTGAAGGGGAAATTTAATTTCAGTTTATAGGAATTTAAAAATCGATAGGGGCGAGAGTATATAGGACCGATATCAATCGGGTCACTGCGTTCCCGTCGCTTCGCAATGTACATTCTGACCATAACGCGTTTTGAAATATCGCGTTTCGAGCGGATCCGCTAAATGACAGATCTATTTGAAAATTTTAATTTGGTCTAGTGACAGATGGTATTGACACATGATATCTGGGATTTGTGATTGCACCCTCTGTTGCAATTTTACCAGACTTCTCATTACACCCTCATATTAAGTTGTTTTACGATTAGGCGCTCATACGATGCTGTCGCCATACGATTATGTGGTCTACATTATATTGAGTTCAAACGCCAATACAATTTTGTTCATTGAAATAAAAGTAAAATAGACACCATACCAAGTATAATGCAATATCAAGACTATTTGAAAAACGAATCGTACTCCAAAATCATGCGGGCCCAGGGCCTGGGTAATATAAGGAAAGGATTAGTTAATGACAAAAACGACTATCTATGTATTTTGTTAATAAATTTGTTATAAGTACTATTAAATATTTACCCACACGTTTTCTCTACATAGAATTTGTTAATTTATTAACTGTATTAGATTTGGTCTGTAAACGACTGGAATAATTAATCAATTACATCCGATCTCTTCTTATGTATAAAGCTACTACACTAACACCCAGCCCTAAGATATCTAATCCGCGGGATTCGTGTTCGTAAAAATTAGACAGCATGTTTATACATTATGATATGACTCCGCCCTTTCGTAATAGGCGTCGTTACTAGTACTGCTTACGTGCACTATAATGCACGATTTACATGTTCCAATTTTTTTTTCCAGTAAAAAATGAAGGGTTACGTAGATTACGATTTTCGTTTGCGAGAGGAGCACGAAACAAATTCCAGTAAAATAAAATTGGATTTTTTCTTTTTAATTTGAACAACGGTTGTTTACATATGCATGACTCTTTTTAACTAGTAACATTTTGTTATTTGCGTGTAGCTCTATTTTTTAGTAAAAAATTTGTTGGGAAAAAAATTGGAACATGTAAATCGTGCATAAATGGGCAATACTGGTATTCTATAGTACTTGGTGTCAGCTGTCAAACGCAGTAATTTTATTTCAAATAAACATCATTTGCAGCGGAAACTTATCATTTATTTGTGTAAATTTAGGATAAGCATGCTCCATCGAATACAACGGGAAAGAATGGTTTTGACGATTTAAAAATGATGGTTTTAGCATTGAAGATAAAGAGCATAGAAAACCACCCAAAAAATTTGAAGATGCTGAATTGAAAACGTTATTGGCTGAAGATTCTTCTCAAATACAATCAGAACTGGCTGTAGCATTTAATGTTGATCGACCAACTGTTGCAAAACGTTTGCAAACGATCAGAATGGTTCTAAAAGCTAGCAACTGGGTTCCACATGCATTAAAAGAAAGACATCTCGAACATTGAAAAACTATTTGTGAAATACTGCTTCAAAGACAACAAAGAAAAGATTTTTGCATCGTATAGTTAGTGGGGATGAAAAATGGATTTATTATGAGAATCCCAAACGCAAAATCTTGGATGAAGCCTAGTGAAACTGATCCATCGCAACCAAAGTGAGATATTCATTGCAATAAGGTTATGTTCTGTATCTGGTGGGATCAGAAAGGTGTGGTATATTATGAACTGCTGCTACGATAACTAATACGTTTGAAGCAAGCTATAGAGGAAAAACAACAAGAATGGCTGAATAGACACAACAAAATAATTTTTCAGCACGACAATGCAAAACTACATATTGCAAACGTTGTGAAAAATTATTTAAAAGGATAGGACTAGGAAGTTCTACCCCACCCGCCGTATTCACCAAACATAGCTCATTCTGATCTCATTATTCCGGTGCAGTCGTCTCTTTCGGAACAGCGGTTCAGTTGTCGAGCACAAATTGATAATTTGCTTAGTGATTGGATCGCCTTCAAAGACCAGGATTTCTTCAGAGAAGGAATCCGTAAATACCCTGAAAGATGGAGGAAGTAGCTGCAGATGGAGCATACTTTCAATAAATAATTCTTTCAATTTCTAAGCAAGCAAATATGTTTTATTTTAATAAAAAAGGGCGGAATCATATTCACACACATACTATATGAAAAACCAAAGAGTAAGTTGGTTGCACCAACAATGCAACGTAAATTTGAGTTTCGTTTTGTTTCTGCGCCAACACATTTACGCTTAGTATTTACTATTCGCCAATACATCTTTAGTTTGTTTTTGTTTATGTCATATGTTTGTGTTAGCAGGACTTATAGTTAAGTAAATTTTGATTTATACACTTAGTTTTATTCTGTTCTATCTACCTATTTACTGAATTCGCCTAATTACTAGTTTCAAAATAAATAAAACAGATCAATTTGCTTTACTAGAGCGTTTGCCTCCTTCCTTTCACAGAAAACAACCATGCAATAATGAGCGAAAGAATATTAAAGAATTAATTGTACAAACGCATCTATAATATGCTGATATGCCACTTGTATATAACATCATTGCGCATGTAGATGCAGATTTTTATATAATTCACGTCGATTATAGAACTCGCCGGATTTACCGCGGCAGGAGTCCAAACTCCATATAAAAAAAAACATTAATTTTAATCATTAATGGTTCCGAAATTCATGACTTTTATTTTTTATATATGAAGTTTTGAACTCCCGCCGCGGCAAATCCGGCGAGATCAATAATCGACACAAATATCATTACAACAAAGTACAATCAATAAGAAAAACGCATGCAAATATAATTAAATTTAAAATATAAAGGAACTTCCCTGATTTTAAAAGTGTTGTACGTAATTAATACAACTCCATCATATCAAAGATTAAAGAACAAAGGAAAAAATTCATCAAAAAATACGTGGGTTATGCAATTTCAAAAGGTTAAACAATACACTTACACTTCTTTATTTACCATAATTGTATCGTTTTATATCAATAGTCACGTGTAAGTGTATATGTATTTGTGTAAGTGTATATTGTATAACAAATTTAAATAGCATAACCTACGCATTTTTTGACGAACATTTTTCCTCTGTTTCGTTACTCTTTATACCAACATTACTTACTCTATGATCATAACACAAATATACAAATATAATGGCACTATTCACTATCACTACTACATTGCAGCAAATTAAAATAAAGACTACTGTAACAGATTTTATTAATCGTATGGTTCTTCCTTTATACACGTCCCTTGAAAGCCAATCCATACATTTCCGTTTTTCCAAATCAGGTGAATACGGTGGCCATGGCATTATTGACACCTCTTCGCTTTTATCCGTGGTAATGAACCGAAATGCTCTTTAAATATTGAAAAAGCCTTTTCGAAGAGCCTTGAACGAGAGATGGATCTTTCTCGTGCTATAGGAAAAAACCATTCTGCTGCCCTGCTATTATTTCTGTTCGCGATATTTTCTCTTTTTCCTTAAATCATCAATCAAATGTCGTGTTATTTCAGGCCATTTTTTAATAGCGAGTGGCTTTGCGAGATGCATTCAAACGAAGCTTCTTTTGGAGTTATTTTAATTTAATATGCTTATTCTTGTTAATCACACGCGAATTCCTTGATAAGCTGGCTTTCACTCGTTTGCTTTTATTATTGGCCGATATAAGCTCTACATTTGTGGCCGTTTTTGCCTGTTATCCTTTATCAATGTTTTCGCTATTTCGACGATTGGGAAACTCGATTTAAAATTTAGATTTTCGCTTTCTCAAATGTTTTTCCTTCATCTATTTTCCTAAAATAATTTTGTTAAAAAAATAAATTTAATTAAAAATAATAAATCACGACTAATTTGATGCAGTCCCTTACACAATTACCAACTATTCACTACAATGACACTATTCTGTTATTTCACTGGGATTAGGGGAAAGATTTAAAAAACGTTTCAACTTTTTTCTCGCGCACTGAGGAAAAAAGATTGATGTATGTTTTATAAATTTAATTTTACATATGCTGGCAGGGAAAATTATTCCCAATTTTATTTTGCTTCACTTTTAATAACTTTTAATCTTTGTACGCTGGTAGAAAAAAAAATATAAAGACAAATTATATGGAAATTTTTTTCCAATTTCCAATTCTCACTTCTCAGTGAATTCTTGCAGGATCGTGTCTAGTAATAGACGATTAAGCATCAAGTTAGGATGGAAATTGAATGTGATTTACAGTGCTAAGTGGTTTCCAACCAGTCTATTACTAAAGGGCTATGGTTTCTTACTAGATGTGTAACAAAGCAAATTAACGAGTTCTCTGTTTAATCGTTATTGACATTTGGAGGCCGTAATTAGGAACGAAGTGTATGTACAGTCAAACCTGTTTTTGTGCGGTATAGGGACCGCATAAAAAATACGCATAAAAAAAATCTTTCTAAACTTCATGAGTAAAAAAAATAGTTTTCTCAACACATTTAAAAAAAAAATTATGCGGTGTATAGGGAGAGCATAAAAAGTCTCACGTAGAAAATAACTCAAAACTTTACGTAACCTAAGTAGATTGTACTGAATGCATTTTTTTCATACAGCATAAAAAAATCGCACAAAAAAAGACCGCACAAAAACAGGTTTGACAGTATTTCGAATATTGAGCATATCCATACTACGGTAACTTGAATCCGATAACTTCTTTGTTTCTTTCCTCTTTACCTATAAAATAAATAAATTTTATGGATAAAGGGGAAAGAAAAGAAGAAGTTACAGGATACAAGTTACTCTAGTGTGGGTATGCACATTAGGATTGGAGACGAGTAGCATAGATGGAAAATAAATGACGAAAACCTTTTCAACACCACGACAAGCAACCATTGCTTTGATTAATATAAATTTCCGGGTCTCTGTGAACACAAAGAAGAAGGTGTAAAAATAGATCGAAATTGAAACTTTCCCCAGGGATGCTGTAAGATTCATCAAGGAGATCAAATTGCTGGCTAGTTTTCAAAGGACTCATCACTCATTAATCCAAAGTTAAAATTATATAGCACCTATTGTTGAAAATGACTGATTTCGATTTATGCTTCGTTTATTAAATTTATACTATTGTTTTCGAACGCTTTCGTTACTGCGCAACTGTCATTGTCAATGAACAACTAGTATTGGCAGAGCGAAGGCATCGATATCAATAGTACACACAATTTGTACTAAAGTTTTCAACTATTTATTTATTTAACCAACAGTATTAATTTACATTTGGTATTTAAAAATAGGTTTATTAATATAAATCAAATTTAAATAAAAAAAATGTTTAGAAATCTTTTAAATTCATCTCTGGATAAATTAAAATCGAACACGGTAGATACAATATTAAATACACGGCTAGAATTACAAACCGGGTCCGACATATCAAAATTCGACCCATGGAAGTGCAGATCAATCACTAAGCCTCGGAGTCTGAGTGATCTCACTGGGGCACGTATTGAAAGCAAGGACAGTAGATGTGAACAATCAATTTGGCTCATTATAACGTCGCGCACAAACATTGCGCAACAAATTTGTCTTCGGACGAACAATGGTTCAATATTCAGTAACGGCCTAGATATGGCGGAAGCACATACTTAGGAGCTTTTACCTCTCGAGGAAGTCGCCTTAAGGCAAACAACATAAATCGCTTCTGGATTGATTCTATACGGATAGAGAAATTGTTATAGTATGGATTCCAGACAATTGACGCATACTCCAAGTGCGATCGAACAAATGAAGCGAAGAGAACTTTTAGAGTATATGGGTCATGAAAATCTTTGGAGAAACGGATTAAAAACCCTAACATTGAATTAGCCTTATTAATACATCTGTCAATATGGTCCTTAAACGATAAATCTCGTGAAAACAAAACCCCTAAATCTAGAAAAGAATGAACTCGCTCTATCATAACGCCATTTAAGAATAAACTATTATAAGGTCCATAGCGTCTTCTAGAAAAGTTCATAACTTTACATTTAGAAACACACCAGTCGCAGAAAACGTTTAATTCCTGTTATAGATTAAGCAGATCACGATCATTTCTAATCTTATAAAAGATTTTTACATCATCAGCGTAAATCAGAAACTTACAATGTTTGAAGCACAGCTTCACATCTTCTATGAATGCTAATAAATAATAGAGGTCCAATGTGGCTACCTTGTGGGACGCCAGACAAAACATTTATGTCTCTAGATAAAATATTATTTATAAAAACTTTTTGAGTTCTGTTCGTCAAATATGAAAAGATCGACTATAAAGGAAGGGCATCACTATTGTTGAGCTGTCCCAGTTTCTTTACCAATAAAACATGATCAATTTTATCGAAAGCTTTGCTAAAATCAATAAACACTACCTCAACACCATCACCACCTTCTAATGCTAACGTCAAAAAATTTGTAAACAAAGCAAGATTTGTCACAGTTGACCGTCCGGGGTAAAACCCATGCTGGTTTACTGAGATGGAATTTTTAGTTAAGAAAAAGATGCGGCCCTTGACCATCGATTCAAATAATTTAGGAATAGCCGATAAGATAGAAATACCGCGGTAATTTTCGATATCCATTCTCCGTTCACTCTTGAAACTTGGTTTAATGAAACTGGATTTTCAAATTGAAGGAAAAACTCCACTCTTTAAACTCAAATTGAAGATGTCCGTCAGCGGCTGAGCCAAGACCGAAGCACACTTTTTCAACACAAGCGGGTGAATTTTGTCCGGGCCACAACTCATATTCACATTTATATTCAACAGAGCGTGCAGAACGTCATCGGTAGTAAACTGAAACAGAATGTTTGGATTATTACTAAAAACAAGTTCGTCATTCCCTCTCGAAGACGGGACATACACATTTTCAAAAAATGCTGCAAACATGTCAGTGATACTTTGTGGATCACTAGCAGTCAAAGAATTGAAAGACATTTGCGAGGGTATACCTCTACAATTCTGTTTCGAATCAACATAACTCCAGAAACTTTTAGGGCTGTTTCTAATATTCGATTCGATCTTGACGATATATAAATTACACAAGAAACGATTTAAAATTTTAAATTGAGATCTGAGAGCGCTAAATATTTCATAATTTACGACGGATGGGCTTAATTTATATTTTTATGAGCTTTAGATATCAGATTTTATAATCCCGAGAGGCAACTATTAAACCATGGCTCGCGCATCGACGAAACTACAGGTGAACGGGGAATAAATTGTTCAATTGCCAAGTTCATTATTTTATAAAACTGATCAATTTAAGCGTCTAAACTACCCGTTATATATTGATCCCAATTAATATTGTCCAGAAACTCAGTTAAAGCATTATAATTTCCCTTTTTAAAGTTGAAAGACTCACTAGAATTAAAATTTACGTTAACATTTACACAATTTTCAAATATTAATTGGATATGTAGTGGTATGTGAAAAATACTTGAAGAACCGCCGAGATCATTACAAGCAATGATTGTGCCGTGTACTTCTACTGGAATGCACACAGGATATTGCTGCACTGGTTCTCGATGTTATTAATCTGTCTTAGCCCGAGTGAACAGATTGAGTCCATCACCAGATCTGAAGTTGCATCACCATTGAATGGCAGAAGTTCATCATCAACAGTAAGCCATTTTATTTTCGGTAAGTTAAGATCTCCCAAAATCATAACAGAATCAAAATCAGGAGCTGCAACTGCTAGTTGATTTGAGAAAAATAAAGACAGCTCACCATATATATTAACGGAGGATCCGTATGGTATGCAAACAGCAACTATCAACACCAGCTTTCCATTGAAAGCAAGTTTAACAGCCAAAATCTCCAACTCGTTACTCCCAAGGTCAAAAATATCCGCACGTATATCTTTCGAGACAGCTAGCAGAACTCCGCCACCTCTCGCTGTCGATTCAAGATCCATATAACGATCGCGACAGAAGACATAATAGTCTGGAGGGAAGTACTCTGCAGAATTGTGCGAGCTTGTCAGCCATGTTTCCGTGATGCAAATTCATTTTGCAACACCGATAGGTACATTTCACGCGATTTTGATCGAATTCCGCTAGCGTTGTGATAATAAATAGACAATGTGTTGGTTTCGTCAGAGAGTGGCAGTGTCAGTTGAGCGATAGGTGCAGACAGCGGCATCGGATTTGAAAAACGTATAAAATCGGTAGAGGTTGCAGTAGATATTGTTACAACGTCGTTAGAGCTGAGCGTGAGACTAAAAAATTATTATTCATTGATTTCCGCCGACGTGAATTTAAAAATTATTTAATCAAGACTCCAGAAGGCCACGCCGATGAATCCAGCATTTAGATAAGCATAAAGATTTTAAAACATACAAAATCGCGATCATCATTACGTCGAAAGCAATATAATACAGGTTTTTCGACTTCAAATTTGTTTTTGATATACATCATGAGATCAACATCAGGAACGTCCTTGCGTCCATTCAACGGTACGCAAAGTAGAGTTCAAGTCACCACTACCAATAAAAAAAAATTTAGGCGAGTCCATATTATTGTCTAACGATTTAGCAGTTGAAGCCGTTGTTGTGCCATTATTCACACTACTCGTTGATCTTGTAAGTATTGGTGTAGCAGATTCCATATCAGTTTGTGTTTTTTTTTTTTTTAATTTTACAGACGATGACTGTTGAGATGGTGTTGGTTTTAACAAACTTTCCACGTTATTATTAATAGCGGCTGGTGTTTTATTTAGCAATGACAAGGGCGCTGATATAGCATTGATAGAATTACTTATATGATCATTCGTTTCCTTGAGAATTTTATAAACATCGATACATACACCACCTCGCCATGAAAAATTAGAAATTATCGAAATGTCATCAAACACAGGTTTCTTAATCCCTGCACATCCAAAATGAATAAGTTTATTACATTCACCGGCACAAGTAAAAAAGTTTTCAGACACTTTGGCACTAGATTCACAGCACACAGACACATTTTTCTTGTATCACAGATATTGATAGATTTTATGATTTTTTTGATTTTTAGCCGTGTCACAGTTATTAGAAAAATAGTTAATTTAATTGAAAACTAAATAACAAATTTATTAAAATTAAATCACAAAATGTATAGATAAATTATTTACCCATGTGGATATATTAAATTTTAATTTTAAGAGCAAATTGTGTACGTGTGATCACATCGACCATCGAATTCGATATGAACTAGAGATTCGAACTAGAGACCATATAGTGACCGAAAGCGATCGATTTCAATAGTAAGGGCCTCACCACATCATGATTTAACCCTGAAATGAATCTCACCTCACTTACGTTTCACAAGGCGATGCAACGTCACCGTATTTAAATTTTCGTCGTATTATAATTTTTACTATAATTTATTGGCAACTCCTCAGAAATGAGGATTTAAGTAAGTTTTAACTTTCATGTCACACATACTTAAATTCTCACTTGACGTCACAAAAAGATTTAACATGAGCCTATATGCCACATTAAAATCACGCACGGCAAAATTATACCTAGGTAATAATAACTAAGCCATTAGTGAGATATTAAAACAGTTTGCGAGTTCGGACCGCGTGAACCGTGCTTACGGACTCAACCAATAAAATTAAGGACGGATGTTTAATCAATAACGTAGAGAATCCGTATCAAATTATGAATCAAAATGTTGGTCCTGACACATTTTTTAAACTGTTAGCGGACATGATGGAACAAACATCAAAGCAGCTCGAAAATTCAATCTATACTTATAATTATAAGACACTGACAATTGTTTATGAATTTAAAACTTAAGTACATAGTAAAAATAAAAGAAAGCAAGACTAAGAAAAGTTACATAGCTAGGTACATACATAAAATAAATATCTTTCCTGTAACAATAATTCTATTATATTCGTAATTATCATATTTTCTGCTCCGACCGTGCCCGAAAAAACGTGTTCCTTTGAGAAAAAGAAATGCTAAAATTTTCATCAACGAAATAGTATTTTTATTTCTATAAATACTGTTATTCTATCGAAAATGCATCGAAACGAAAAATGTGATACCTAGTTATAACATGTCGGCAGGGCACAGTCGAACCATGACACACTCGATTTAAAAATGTATGTTTTATGTGGGACCCGCTCGAAACGCGATATTTCAAAACGGGATATTCCGAAACGAGAATGGTACAGAATGTGCATTACGAAGCGACCCGCCTGATATAACCCGGTCCTATCGATTTTTAAATATGAAATTTTTAAAATATCGCGTTTTGTACCATATCGTGTTTTCTACTGTATCGCGTTTTGAAATATCGCATTTTGAAATATTGCGTTTTGTACCGTATCACCTTTTGATAATTCACGTTTTAAAATATCGCGATTTAAATTCAATTGAAATTAAAAAGTTCAATTGAAATTTCACTAAGAAAAATGGTATTTTATGAACTATTAAGAAGAGGTCTCCCCCCTCTCGGAAAGAAAGTGTTATTGTTTTGATTCACCTGGGTTTCTAATAAATTGACAGCAAATGATGACATATTATAGTATAAAACAATATCCGTAATCTGATGCAAGGAGAATATATCTCGACAGTGAGATAGAACCGTTGGTACGATACAAAATATAACTTAGGCTGCGTACCAATAGGCAGGTAAATTGTTTACCACGGTAAAAATTGGTTTTGGAACAAATTTTTCGATCAGTTTGCCATAGAGGTTTTGAAAAAAAAAAAAAAATTACTTTTACCCGACAATTGGGTACGCAGCCTTAAAATGAAATTTTCGATAGCGTTTTTTTTTCTCGACAATATCGCCTAACGTCGAGAACCACTACTATTACGAATTTTCCGTATCTTCCAAAATACGAAAATTTCAATACATTTTATTATGATAAACTTATATAAGTAATGAAAATCATTAAATTTTTTATAACTGAAAGTGTTTACTAATCCGAAATTTAATATAATTTTATGTATTCGCAACAATATGCGACACCTTAAATAGATGGGTGTAAATTTTTGGATAAAATCGCGAAAAACACTTTCGAAAAGTTGCACGTGAAATCTAATTTGAGCATTTATAATGATGGTGATGAACGTCTTTGCAAAATAACTTGGTTGTTAAAGGGGGAAAAAATATCTCAAGGTGAACGAAGATTGACAGTTTCACATATCTGCCGAATAGTTGTAATTTTTAACTGATGATGAACTGATTTTGAACTCAACTTTGAGTAGTTGTAATTTTGAACTGATGATGAAATTATATTTCGAAATCATTCAAAAATAAAAAATTAATAAATTTTGTTACTATAAAGAATAAATAAATTACAAATTGTTTTAATTAGTTATTAAATTTTAGAGTGGCAAAAGTTAAACAGTATAGTGAAAAATGGAATCAAACCATAACAACACTAACGCACTTGTTGTAGTTGAATCCAAACAAATTTTAATTCGGTAAGACGCTTTCCGCCCTAACTATCAACAAGAGTGACTTACATACTAGTTCTAGTTCTGTTTATTTTTTTTTTATTTTAAGTTGAAAATTATATCAGTTTGGCATTTTTTCAACTGCGACCATTTGACTTAATATCATTCTTCTAATAGAGCATATCTATTTGATGAATCAATCATTGATTAATGATCATTATACAATCTTTAGTAGTAGGGTACAGAAGTAAAATATTCTCACTATTCAAATGCTAGGTTTCGGTGTGATCGCAATGGACATCCTGTTACACAAAATCTTCCTGTAAAAACACGATGGAACTTATTTTCTATACAGGGGCCGTATTCTTGAAATCGGTGGAAATATCCGCAATCGGAATACAATTTGTTTTGGAATTCTCTATATTATTCGAATTTTTCGCCGGCTACTTTAATCATTTTTTGAAATTTCTTTTCTTTTCTTAAATAGGGGCTAATAGTCTTGTTAATCGTTTACTATGGTAAAAATCGGATTTACAACAGATTTTTCGATCAGTTTCCCATAGTTTTAAAAAATAAATGAATTTACCGAAAAATTTATTTAAAATTGACTTTTACCCGACTATTGGCCCGCAGCCTAAGTAACATAATTTTTTCCTCTTACTAAGCGAAAAATTAAAACTTGATTCGAAATTATTCCCTTGTAGGGTCAAATATTAAACAAATATGAAAAAATGTTTCAAGTAGCCGGCGAAAAATTCGAATATGGAGAATTTTAAAGCAAATTGAATTCCGATTGGAGAAATTTCCACCGATTTCAAGAATATTGCCTCAATTATGCATTTTTTTCGATTTCGTAAAATACGAAATCGTAAATTTGATCCACCGCGAATATTTCTATTATGAAACTCGTAAAATTTAACACCATGAAGTATGCTATTTTGTGTTGTTTTAGCTAAAAGGTACAAACAGAACAAGAGATACAGCGACAAGATACATCGACAAAATACATTTGTCTGCCGGTGATGTCGCTTTGGTAAACACAACAAGCGCGTCAGCGTTGAAGTGACAAAACAAGAAAAATAATAATAAATTAACCCTAAAATATTTCATTTATCTTTTTATCGACTCTATTTAAATTTTTTCACACAAAACATTGTGTACAATATTCAGATTTGGTTTAAATTCATTAAAAACAGTTGCAAAAAATGTTTACCAACATAATAATGTGACACTTATATTGGTGGTACTGCAGCGCCAATGACAAAATTAGAATAGATTCTAAAAAAAATTCGGCGACAATGTCGTCGTCGCCAGCGACATTGGTTGTGTTAGCATCCTATGGTTTATGTGTATTTTAATTTGACAGGCGTTATATCTTGTCGCTGTATCTCTGGTTCTGTTTATACCTAAATAATAAAAAGTTTCAAATTAATTGTAATAAATTTAGTTAAGGTAAATCATCAGTTTGCCATACTTTTTGCAAAATACGTGCAACCTCTTTTATCCGGAACAACTGGGGCAAACAATTCCGGTTTAAAGATTTTTCCGGATAAAGATTTTTTTTAATACTTTCATAGTAAAACAGCATATTTTAATATTTTTTAAACTTCAGTGTCATTTATTAACATTATTTTCCGTGGCACACAAATTTTGATCCATTTTTGAAACTTTTTTTGATCCAAAATAGATTTGTTTACATTTTTTGTCTTTTTTTTTGATTTTGGATCAAAAATAAAATCCAAAAAATTTGTTGGATTTTTGTTTTACGTTTACTCACACATATACTCAACGTCATGTGAAATTGTCAAAGACGTCTTTTTGCGCCACTTCTATTTAGATTTTTTATTATATTTGTGAATGTTTGGAGCAAGTCGTGTTTAATAAAATAACAATTGTGTTTTATTCAAAGTGTTATTTTAAGATTATTGTGCACCGAAAACAACCTAACAACAAATAACCTTACAACTTTTGCATTTCACCAGCTGTCAATTATAGTAAACGCAAACTTGAAAGCCGTGCTTGTTTCTTGTTCTTATTATAGATTTTACTATATTTTATTAAATAATTCATTTCATAATGTCTGACGAATCAAATGAAAGCGAATATTAAATTTTCAAATTAAATTAGACTAATTCTAAGATCCTTAGATGCAACTTCATTCAATATAATTTTTTACATTTAAACTTTTCTATTAAAATTACAAAATATTTGATTTCTTTTATCGGAAATACGTATATTTACACCCAAACTATGATTTTGTATCATTACATAAGCGAATAACTCAATATTTAAATTTGCTGCTCGCTGCTGCTGCTTGGTGTGTTTTATCCTTTAGAGAGATGCATTTGCATTCATTTGAGGTATTCACTAAATTGTCTTCTAATTTCAGCTCTCCAGAAATTATAAAAAAAAAATGTTAAAGATTTACCAAGCCGAATAAAGAATTCGCTAAAAACACGAAACGGTAAGTGCAACGGATATTGACTGGGAAACGGTGGATCGCTGTTATAATCGTGCGATTAATATACTCCGTAAAATTCTTCCATTTGAATTAAAATTAAAAAAATCTTGACGCAAAAAAATTTGGCAAGAAGGAGCGCTTATACTTGGAGTACATAAAAAACTGAATTTATTGATTCATTATCAAATGATAGCGAAGAAGAGGAGGATGATTTAAAGCAGTCGGTGTTACAAAACTGGATGTAATTGAACGAGCCTTGCGAAATATTACATGGAATTCTGAGTTGTATATAGAAAAAATGCGTATTATCGAAAATTCAAAATCGTTTGACAAATCTAACAGCCTAATTCCCATAGTCGTGTCACTTCATGTGAAGTGACAATAGTCGCGTCACGTGAGATGAACATTTATATTCTTGAAGTCCTTCAAGTGACGCGGGTTAAATGGTTTAAAAACATAAAATAAAACTATATTTAGGCACGTCGTAATTCAATAATAAAAATGCTATTTACTTTTGATGAATTCGACAAAAACTATTCCTATCGCTTCAAAAAATTAAGCGACAGAACGTCACATGAAGTGACTATAGTCGTAAGTTGCGACTATGAGAATAAGAAAATGTAGACGACGTGACTATAGTCACTTGAAGTGACGTGATACGACTATGGGAATTGAGGTGTAAATACATATAATGAGACATTCGAAGTAGCTGTTGCGGTAGGTTTCGAAACACCTGAACCTCAGGTACAAATTTGGCTAGATTATTTAACGTATTTGCGTCGCCAGACTGATTTTAAAAACGAAAAATATATCGAGATTTTACGTAAAAATGTTGACTTGGCATGGAGTACTCGCGGCCAACAATGTGAAATACTTCAGTTTTGGGGTCATCTCGAGTACACCAAAATGGGCAACGCCTTAAAAGGTCGTGAGATCTGGAATACGGTCATGGAAAGTGCGGACAATTCCTATAAAACCGATCTATGGATCAAATTTATTAATTTTGAAACAAGTAGAAATATAGAATCTGCTCGAAAATTGTACATTGTAAACACAATTTTTATTTTATTAAACACAACTTGCTCTTTAAACGATCACAAATATAATAAAATAGAAATGGCGCGACATCTTTTCTGACAATTTCACATAACGTTTAGTTTTTTTTATGTGTGAGTAAACGTCAACAAAAAAATCCAAAATTGTGTTCTCTGGCAAAAAATAATTGATCCAAAAATTTGGATCAAGTTTTTTTTGCCACCGAAAATTACATAAGATTTTAAATTTATTTTAGTTAATTACATAGAAAAAAAATCATTTCATTTTTGGAAAATAAAGTAAATAAAAGAGAAAATGAAAGAATACGAAAAAAACGTTTTCCGGATATTAGATGTTATTCCGGATAATATATTTCCGGATAAAAGAGGTTTGTATGTAATTGAATTTGTCGAAAATAAACTTAAAATTGACTTTTACCTTAAATTTGGCACACAGCCTAATAGGCCCCTTATTTAAATTATTTTCATTTCCATACACTAATAAAATATTAGTGAATAAATTTCCATATACTAATAAAAATACTCATTTATGCGGCGATTGAAAAATTCAGATTTAGCGTGTATCATAATTGCGCTATCATTTGGGAAAACAGAAAAGAAAAAACGAAGATGGACCAGCTGGTTGAAAAATCGAAAAATTCCTTTTCTTTCATTTTATTAGAATAATAATTGTTCTTGTCAGACATTTTGCTGTTTAGATATTACAAAAATAAAACGAATTTTTGACAACCGATATAATTATATTGCACAATCTTCACACTAGACAATATATTGCACAAACTTCAATAAATATTAAAAAAATTTAATTTTACACAATATATTGTGCAAACCTACAATATTCTCCGTACATGATCAATTTTATTGTGCAATGCCCAATATTGCACAATTATATTGAACGTGTAAGGGGCCTATAAGGGTCAATTTTTATAAAATAATTGAGTAACTTACACCATTTTCTGTGGCAGCAAAATATTGATCCCGGTGACGTCATTTTTAATCCAACATGGCTTATTGTTTACATTTATTGTCTTTTTATTTTTTGATCCCACATCAATTAAAAAATCCAAAAAATTTGTTGGATTTTTTTTGACGTTTACTCACACATATTGTGAAATTGTGTGAGTAAACGTCAAAAACATCCAACAAATTTTTTGGATTTTTAATTGATGCGGGATCAAAAAATAAAAAGACAAAAAATTTAAACAAGAAGCCATGTTGGATCAAAAATGACGTCACCGGGATCAATATTTTGCTGCCACAGAAAATGGTGTTACATTTTAAAAAGTAATTAAAGTATTTTATTTTAATAAAAAAATAATAAGTATACGCTATTGTTTTCGTAAATACGATATTCGTCACCTATAGAGCAGTCGAATTATGACATTTGCTTTTCGCAAAATTTCGAAAGCAATAAAATTTTATAAAACGAATTTTCGCGGCGAATCGAATTTTACGAAATCGAAAAATTTTCATAATAGGCCCCAGTTTGATTAACACCGGAAATGCTTTGAAAGCAAAGGTCTTCAAAGATAATAGCCTGTTGGTGGTCAAGGCTATTACGAAAACGTATATTCGAAAAAAAAACGAAGACTGCTCACTGCTTACTTTCTTAAATCTTTTTTGAGAATGACAGTAATGATGTTCAAAGTTGTTGAATGTTTTGTTGATAAAAGCAATGTTTGAACAAGCCAAAATGCACAATAATTACAATGAATTTAGAAGTATACTTGAAATACGAGCCAGATAATAGTTAAAGCCGCATCAACAGATGCAATAAAAGGGGAGTGAAATTTATTAATTATGGTGGACGTCCAAATAAAGGAGTGCAGCTAAATAATTGAAGCTTTGATACATTTCAAAACTAGAAGTAAACCGTTATCACGAGCATTTATGGTAGCAATTGAGCAACTTTCTGGTGTAATTTAGCGGCCGGGAGTATGCCTTCATCATCGTTGACGTACTGAACCGCGCCAAATTTAAATTGAAATTGAAAAATTAGTTAACCGCTGCTTTAAAAAAAATCATTAAAAAATTCTAATGTGTTTTTGTTTTGTTTATTAATTCACGATTAATTTATTTAATTTAAACCATTCTACATAAATATTGCATAATAATAATACATAATTCTATCAATTTTTTTTTTATCTGCATTTTTACCATTTTTGTGATTTTTTTTTTTTTTGTAATTTTCTTTTTTTAATTTCTTTTACTAATATTAGTAATCATAATAATTTATATATATATGTATGTATTTAATTAAACCTTAAAACATTTAAATTAAAAATGATTTTTATTTTCTGCTCTTAAATTTATGTACAAATATTTATTCTTAAATAATTAAAAATACAATTTTCATTTTTTTGTTTCTTTTAAAGTAGTTTTCATTCTTATCCATGCTTGATTTTAGTGCATTTTTTTATTTTGTTCTATATATATTAATTTAATTTTATATAATAATAAAAATAAGTGTTTTGTTTTTAATAAATCATAACATTTTTAATCATTAATATTTTTTTATGAAAATAATTTAAAAAAAAAAAAATATAATAATAATATACATCATAGTATAGATTCATAAAAATAAAAAAAAATATTACTAATTTGGGACAAAAAAGCAAAAATAGTAAAAAACATTTTTAATTAAAATTTAAAAAAAATCAAAATAAAAAAAATAAAAACCATATTTTTATTTTTATAATAATTAAATTTAAATTAGTAAAATATTATCATTATGAAAATTCTCTGAATTGGAATTTATTTTAATAATATTTTTTAAATTAAAATTAGAATATTAAAAATTAATAATATTTATAATATATATGTATGTATTATTTTATAAGATGTATGTATAAGAAATAATAATAAAATATTTATTTCTAATTGTTTTTCTTTTCTTATTAATGTAATTCATTTTTTAATTAATTAATTAATAAATTTATTTATTTCATTTCCGATTGTGAGTTTATATGTTAATTTAATTTATTTAAAAAGTCTACACATTTATTTGAACTGCTTACAGCGTTGTTGTTTAAAATTTTCCTTCGATGCCGATATTTTTTTACGTACGCTTCAATCAAATTCTGAATTTTCTGTGGATTAATTTCACCTGTACGGTTGTGACATATCTGCAATAAAAATAATACCAATAATACTGTGACTAAGAAAATGTTGAACTCGAGAGCTGAGAATGTTCGAGCTGCCGCGGATTGATACATAACTTTTCCAAAATATTATTGTTGAAAATTCATAAATGTTAACCGTATTTTTACTCATTTACTGAGTGTCTAAATGAAACAGCGTTAAGGCGACTAATGCATGGCGACCAAGGCATTTGCCTCTTTTAGATTACAACTCACCTCTATTTAAAAACATTTTTAAAATATAATACGCGCTGTAATGGGAATTGGAAGCATTTTAGTGACACTCATTCCTTCTTACTTGTCAAGCAAGTTATTTTTTTAAGTGGTAATTTAAAATTACTCCTCTTGTAACTATTTTTACGAAAAGTAGTGACGAGCATTTATCGTCTTCTTATTTTAACAGTTTGCAACTAATTTTGACTTACTATGGCTTTCACAGCCACCAACACCACTCGATTCCACTAATTCGTCTGGCCTAAATGGTCTTTACAACAAAGAATAAATATCCTGTGACCTTTCAGCCTACATAAATAAAATGGTAATTGACGATTCACTTTGAAATGGATCTCCACAAAACGTAAGTTTGTCACAAAACAACTCAAATAAAGACAATTGATCTAAAATTGTTTTATACGAAATAATCAGGATGCACGATGACCCAGCAAAAATCTTAATAACTAGCTAAGCCATTTTGATTGTATACAGTTCCCTTGAGAATGACGGTATATATACGTCCCCGACCACTTTCAACCCATTTTGTTTCTCACATCTCTTACAAATTTTAAAAGTGATGCGTTTAACTTCGAATTGCTTATCAAATTTATAAGACAACTAAGGTTCACTTAATTTTGCCTACTTTTGACATCCTTTATTAAATTTAGATTTCAATGTAAATGTAAGGCTGCTTTGGCATAAATAGTTTTCACTGTAGTGTTCAATCAGTTCATTGCGGAAGCTGTTAAATGTGATGCCTTTTCAAACAATTGTTCAATTACAGAAGTAGAAAGTTTTTATTTTGGTGTCAATTTACCAAGAGAACGATTATTTTTATCCGATAAAGTTAATATTGTATGGTTGGTATGAACAGTAATTTTAACATTTTACTTTATTTCGATTGTAATGGTTTAATTATGATTGTTCCGTTCATTGGTCTGTTTTCAGTACTCTCGACCAATGTACGGAACAATCACAATTAAACCGTTCCAATCGAAATAACAAAGTAAAATATAACAAAACAATTCGTAAACACGAAAAGTTCATTGTGGTAATAAAATATAGATAAAAAATTTGAAAGAATCGAATTTCGTAGGCTAAAAGTAATTCGCTAGTACTACAACTACATGGTATTATTCTATATACATGACAATATTCCAATGTAAATATACAACATCAGTCGTCGCAACCTGATGAGAAGACTGTATTTTTCAAATCAATAATCTCATCCGTTCCAAGCTGTTTGTGTGATTCTTACAAATCTTCCATATATTAGTCAAAAATTCAAAAGTAATTTTTAGTTTAAAAAATGTTATGGAAAGTAATTTCGGAAAAGATTTGCCATAACGATTGACCACGAACCGCTAGGGTATTGTTCAAAATACATAATAACTAGAAATGTCTCCATACTCTTTAGCGTCATAAATTGATGATACGGATCTGATGACGTTTAATTTCTTTCGAGACTCCTGGACCTAGACGGGCGCCTCCTCCTGATGGTACACCCATAACCTATTTCAACTTATTCTTTACCATATCACTGCTCGAAACCATCGTAAGGGAAACAAATCGATATGCTGCCAAGTTTTTGGCCTCGCACACTGTATCGGATAATTGTCGAGCAAAAAAGTGGACGCCGACAATATACGAAATGAAAGCCTTTATTGCCGTCTTACTCAAAATGGGGATAACGAAAAGGCCAACAATTAATCAGTGATGCTTTGGGACTATTTTGCTGGTCCTAGTGTAGGCGATGTTGAGAAAATTGACGGAATAATAAGAGAATTTTGAAGCACCACTCAGGAATTCGACTTTTCGGTCAAATTATATTTTTCACCAAGATAATGATCCAAAACATTCATGTAAATTATATAAAGGCTATATTCACCATTTAGAGGATGAAGGAATAATTAAAATTATGGAATGGTCTCCCCAGAGCATTGACTTGAACCCTATTTAGTTACTATAGGAAGAATTGGACCAGTAAGACAGCAATCAGCTCCAACATCAGCTTCTGTTATGTGAAACAAACTTCAATCAATTTGGAACTCAATAACGCCAGAAACTCTGGCAAGACTTATTGCGAGAATACCTCGAATGTGCGCTGCGATTGTTCAATCAATGGGAGGTCACATAAATGAAAGTAAAATTTAAATTGAGCATTTTAATTTTGACATTTATTTAGTATATTACCATTAATAAATGTGTGTATTTTTACTGAGTTTTTATATGTTTTATGCTGTTCTTGACAGTGCCTAAACACTTTTGAGCGGTAGCGTATGTATAGCAATTTTCATACATTTTTGCAAAAATTGCATAGCGATTAAGAAACAACACTGGCCGCTTTAAACGTTTAACAAATGCAATGTAAAAATGAAATTAATTTTTTTTTTGCAAATAAATAATATAAATTTTTTAAAAATGAACAGGATCGAAGACGCAGATAAAATATGAGTGGCACAACTGTATTATTAAGTAAAGTCTTCAATATGGTACAGAGAGCATTTAGGACTCAAACAAATAGGGATGCACCCAGCCAGTGGACTATAATGCGAACAAGACAACTAGTTTCCATATAAAATTCAACTTTCAAGCTACATACTTCAATTCAGAAGGTCCACCAATTCTACTAAAGTTCTGCCAACAGTAGTTGCGTGTTGTTGAGAGTGACAAATAAATTGAGAGTGCGTGGATTCCACAATGAAACAATTGTTTTTCAGTAAAAAAATACTGGGAACCCAGTATTCATCGTGATTGGCCAGATGCATGGTTTGCATTAACGAAGGTGGAGAACATATAAAACAAATTATTTTTAAAAATTAATTCCTAAGTTTAAAGTTTAATAAAATTCTTGATTTAAAAAATTAAAGAAAATAATTTAAAAAATGAAAAAAATAACAGAAATATTCACATTTGTTTTTGTACCATCATCCGTGCCCCACCTCCGTCCAAGACGGCAAGGCAAGCAATTTTTTAAACTATTCCAGCTGTTTTATACCTACCTTTTCTGAATTAAAATCTATACTTAAATTAATATTTCAGTGAAAATGATTGTTGTTGCGTTTATGTCAGAATGAACTAATAGGCATTTTCAGCGAGATATTAATTCATCTATACTCCACAAAGACTGTGTCCGAGATCGAAGTAATTATTTTCTTGTTGTAATTTTTGGACATTTACTTGGAAATATCGTACTTATTTACTAGTCTTATAAAAAATTAACGTGAGAAAAACGAGTATAACGGGGAAACACGTAAACAAAATTAGGACGACTTTCGAGCAGCAAAATGATAAAAATATCGTTTCTGGGAATTTTTTTTCAAATAAACGCCAATAATTACGGCAAGAAAGTAATTAAGGTTTCGGACACAGAAACAAATTTTGATATGATTACAATAACTACCAAAAATTATAGAATTTTTTTTATTTAATTAAATTTGTAAAAAACTATGACTTACACTATTTTTGTTAAAAATAAAAAGCGCCAAATTTCAAATTATTTAAAATTCGTAGGAGATAAATTCCTTGCAAGGTATAAAGACTTTAACTCCAACGATATCCACCGATAATTGGGAAATTTCTAATTTAATCGAAATTATGTCTCGGTCGAAACTTGCTACGAACTAAAGGGTAGGGTAAATAGTTCGTGACGTTTTTTCGGCTTTACATTCATATATTTCAGTAACCATTGATCGTATCGGACAATGTGTGTTTGAAAGGTGACATTTTAACTTGCACTTTGACATACAAAACATTAAAATCGGTTAGAAATAGAAAGTTACATTTTAAACATGGAGATAAATAAAGAAAAAATTCAATCTTTTACAATTTTATTACGGCAAAGGTAGAAACGCTGCTCAGGCTTACGAAAAATGTGTGCTGTTTATGGAGAAGGTGCTTTATCAAAATCAGCAGCAAAGAAATGGTTCGCGCGCTTTCGTTCTGGAAATGTGGATGTCAAAGATGCACCTCGCTCTGGTCGACCAACCAGTGGAAAAGTCGATGAAATCATGCAGAAAATTGAAGAAGACCGGCATTTAAGCAGCCATGCAGTTGGTAAAGAAATAAATATTGATCATAAAACAGTTTTAAACCATTTGAAAATGGATGGATACAAGAAAAGTTTGACGTTTGAGTACTTCATGAATTAATAGTTAAAAATTTAATAGACCGGATTTCTATCTGCCAAACGATGCTGAAACTGAACGAAATCGAGCCATTTTAAGGCGAATGATTACTGGTGATGAAAAGTGAATAAGATACGACAACGTTGTGCGAAAAAGATCATGGAAGAACGAGGTGAAGCTTCCCAAACGGTATCAAAGCCAGGATTGACGCCAATAAAAGTAATGCTATCAGCAACTAACGCGTTTAAGGCAAGGGCGTTGTGTTCCATCATGATAACGCTAGCTAGACCACACACATCATTGATGACTTGGCAGAAACTGAGAGAGCTTGGCTGGGAAGTTTTGATGCACCCACCATATAGTGCTGACCTTGCACCATCGGACTACCATTTGCTCCGGTCCACGCATAACCATCTTAATGGTTTTACATTAAATTCAAGAGGCCTGCGAAAATGAGTTGTCTCGATTTTTCGCCTCTAAGCCACAGAAATTCTACAGTGGTGGAATCATGGCTCTACCAAAAAAATGGCAAAAGGTCATCGATCAAAATGGCACATATTTGGTTTAATAAAGTTTATTGAAATAAGAAAATCCTTTCTTTCAATGTCACCCCCACCACCCCACGGATAGATGTTCCGTGAGCATTTAATTTTCACTATTAAATTCAGAATCAAATGCATTCTGAACGAACCGACACACTAATTAGACTCAATTCAAATACATATACAACAAGAGTGTTGAGCATCCCACATAACACAAATTCTGAAATTGATAGAACAATACAACACCTAACGAAAATACGTTGCAGAAAACAGAAAATAATAACACCCATAGCAATTACAAAGATCGCTTCGGGCAAGATTTTAATCAAATGGAATTTTTTCGTAATTTTCGTGCTCAAAATTTAGATAAACTTTAGTTCAATTGTTTTTGCACCAATCTAATAAAAGTATTGAACATTCAATATCCTGGGCTTAAATTCAAAATATGTAAATGGCCTTCGAAATTATGCCCTCCACTCGACATATCCACTAACATTTTATTAAGGTATTTACAACAAACGCTGAAAAATTAAAAGCTTCACAATTCCAACCAAATAAAGGTAAATAGCATAAAATAAAAATACTAATTAGTGAACATATAAATCCAAAAAAGTCCTTGATCTAATTATAGATACTTAAAGAATTTACAGAAATATGTATCAAATTTGTAACATACAATCCTGTAATAAAAACTGGTCATATCCCTTTTCTTCTTCTTCGGTGGTGCTACATCCCATGAAGGGATTGGCCGTAACAAGGGGACGTCAATTATTCAACATCGTTCATCAAAAAAGGAGGCCTTCCGCGGGGAATAATTTTCATTAGTGCCAGGGCCTGTTTTATGATACGATTTTGAGAGCAGAAAACGTATCCAAGCCATATAAACCTTTATGATTTAAATATTTTTGTTATATACATTTATCTAAATCATTTCAGACCTCGAGATTCATTCGCATCCGATACATTTCTAGTTTTAATAGAACTTATTGGTATCATACTTACTAATTTCCGCTAAAAACCGCAAGCTTTTGGCTAACCCGTGATAATAACATACAAGCCTCAATAAAAAAAACTGACTACAAGTTGTATCAGCGATTTGTAAATGTTTAATTTTGTTGTGTGCGTATTTTTGCGAGATTCATAAATTTTAATGTTAGCATGCTCGATAACCTATCCGCAATGCTACGTTTCCAGAGAAGTTTTACTAATTCACCATTGACCCCAAGTATTTAAACTCATTCATCCGTGTGTGAGAAGAGAATCGCGATAACCATGAATTTAATCCGACAAGGCCGATTTGTTGTCCGCATAAGCTAAAAAATTACTTGATTTATAATATAAGCAGCTGATGCAGTGCTATATTGAACTGCCGAATGACAGATTCTAACGGTTAAAAAAGTTAGGCCTATTTGGGTCTCCTTGCCGCCGTCTTAATGGTACATACTTCCTCTAGATGCGGTGGTCATACGTTTCATGAAAATCTTTCAGATTTCTTCTTCTCAAACCACTTTTCTATCAGAGAATAAATTTGATCGGTTGCTGATCTGCCTGTAAGAAAACAGCAGTGGTAGTCTCCCAAAATACGTTCACCGCTAATAAGTAGCTGTCTGCGAATATTTTGGCCAAAATCTTGCTAGCCGATGTTGAGTAAAGCTATTCCGCGATAGTTGTTACAATTCAATCGATGTGCCTTAGTAATGGGCAGATTAGAGCTTTTTTCCGCTCATCTGGGATTTGCTACAGGAATCAAATTTTTGAAACTAACTCAAATATAAAGCGAGTGATGGTGTCACTTTTACATTGATACCGTTTTGGCAGATAAATAGTTTCGCCACATCGTTAAGGTTAGTGTCTATTTCAGATCACAATGATCCATAAACCGCTGGGTAAAAATGAAACAACAAGCAAACAACTCGTACTCGTATCATTTTGGCTTAAACCAATTACAAGACCAAATACAAAATGCAAGAGCAAATTATTATACCGGATCTAGATTTTGAGAAAATCATCGAACCAAACTACAGAACAAATAACATCAATTGAGATCAAAATTGACGTGGAAGAAACAAAATGGCAACAAATGAACTTCAAAAATGTTCAAATAAATTGGCTAATAGGTAAACATTCTAGGACTCAGCTTGTACTTTAAATAAAACAAACTTGCACAATCAAAAATATTGCTCCTCGAGATTACGCAACATTTTCTTAGGTTGTGAAATTCACCACCCTAAAAGTTTGAAATTAAATTCATAAGTTTTCTAATAGCCCATAACATAAATTGACACGGCTTTTATAATTTAACGACAACTTGAGAAATTAAACCACAAAATACTTAGAAAATTGCATACATATATTGCAAATTTTCCTTCCAAAATTATCGCGCAAATTTTTATTCCGTAACATTAATCCTCAGTCTATGACAAATAGCTTTTAGAAAAAAGTGAACCACAATGTATATATTCAGAGAACTCGGGAATCTGTAGGATCGAGCCACTTCTACTAAATTTTAAGAAAAATTACCCTTAATTCATTGGAATGTACAATTCATTGGTCATAGGTCCAGCACACTGAGTGCTCACAAAAAATAAAAGAATTTTTCATATAAAATTTGGTGACGCCTCACTAAAAACAGTGAAAAACTCAGTGTGTTGGATACGCCCATTCACTTAGAATTCAGAAACACCTCTCGTCCATGTTAAAATCAAGGAAATAAATTATATTAGTTGACAAAAAAAATGCTAATAATCATTTATGTTGTCCAAATGCAAGAACTTCGTACCGAGATACATTCGACTTTCTTCTAAAATTAATTTTATAATCCCCCAAATTTGTGTTTTACACATTTAGAAAGGTCCGCGAACGTGTTACGCTGGAGAAAATGTGTTGGTACTATGTAGTAGGTGGAACTTATATTCGTGGTTTGTTTTTGACGTCCTACCTTACGCAGTTTAAGCATCGAGTATGTACGGCTATACGTCCGATTTGTGCAATTAATTAAAATAAACCGTTATAAAGCTGAATTCTGAAACTTAGGACTGGCAAAAATCAAAATTTTGCCGATGATAAACGTTAAACTATTTATCCTATTATGAATCTCACCTACTCGTCACCGGGTGAAAAAACGCCACCTATAATTTCGTGGCGACACCAAATGACAATCTAACAACTTTTGACATAAAATTAATTTATTTTTATATCCAGTTTGGGTTTTACTAACACAATTGTGCGGGTATGGCAAAAGTACCATGTAAAAAATTTATTTTTGTACGTGTTTTCAATCAACTTACACATTTGTGAATTCCTTTTTAACTTATTTTTGTCCGAAAAAAACACTATATCTTTACACACAATTGTGTTGGTTTTACTTCAAATCAAGCGAAATTTTTTATCAACAACGCCATTACATACTATGATTTTTAACTCACACATTTGTGTGAGTTGGACTAAATTTGAGCCAATTTTTTTGTTTTCTTGGTTGAAAAAGGGATATAGTATTTTAACTTAATTTGTCAAAAAATACTTAAATTTCCACAGAATCATAATACCAAAATTGAATTATGGTAACGTCTCGTCACCCGGTGACGTCTAAGTGAGATTCATAATAGGTGTGTATATTTCTTTAAAAAAAGGGTAAACAGAGTAAAGAATCGTCGTTCAAACAGGGTAGAGAATCGTCATCTAGCAATAATAGCCACTCCAGAAAACGTTCAAAAAATTTTAAAATGGCACTGGTAGACCATCGAGTGAAAGTGATAGCACCCATAGTAAAGAGACGGAATGGGAGTATTTATAAAATTTTAGTTGAAGAATGTGAAAAAAATGTGAGCAAAATGTATGTCACGTTTACTCACAACAGAACAAAATCTCAATCGAATGGAAATTTCTCAGCTTTATTTATATGAATTCCGGTATAATTCAAATTAATTTCATCGTCGACAATCGGCACGAGTTCGCGATAGCTTTTTAAATTTATCCAATTTAAAATTGAGGTTAACCAACCAGTGGCACTAGTCTGGTAATTCCCGGGAACTAGGGAAATAATTTACATAGCTTTTCTTTATAAATCAGTTTTTTCTGGTCTACTGAGAAAAAACGTATGATGTAAATATTTGTAAATTGAAAATAATCTTTCCATAGCGAAATTGGCAGGGAAAATTATTCCTAATTTTATTTTGTTTTCAAAGGGATGTCCACTAACTTTTTACCTTAGTAAGCCAGAAAAAAATAATTTAAGGGGGATTCAGTGTTGCATTCTTTCATTCTGAAATTTTTTTAAACCAATTTCATCGGTTAAGAATCATTTTTTCAACAACTTTAAGCGTTTTCAGATCCATATAACTGAAAATTTAACAAAAAGTCAAACGTTATGATCCTCAACATAACGACGGCTATGAAAGCGTTCTGCCAGTACAATTATATATCACTTGAAAAATTCTGTAAAAATTTCTTCTTTTGAGACGTACAATTATTGTTTAGGTGCGATTAGATGTTTAGATGAATCTCTTTTTGTGTGCGATATCCCTTAAATAGGATGCGTATTTTCACAACAAGAGTTAAGCGAAATTTGAAAAAACAAAAAGATAGTTCAAATCGACCACCATCAACTTCAAGCAAGCATTCTCTTCAAGCATTCTTCCAGCAGCCTTGGCACCTGCTAGGATACAAAGGACCAATGTATGATTAATCCGAAACTAGGCGGTTAAATCCCTATGGGATGTAGCGCTAGTGAAGTAAATGAATAAAATTTTATTATCCCTGTTAGTGAACGAACAACTTAAAAAATATATTTAAAAAAACTTTTTAAAAAAACACGCTTATATTTAAAGGCTCTAAGAAGTAGATAATAAAAGGCTTTGAAAAGTAGAAAATAAAATTGTTCTTCCTACTTACTATCAAGGTATATTGATATCAAGGCTGCAGGTCAATAAGTCGAGTAAATCGTTTACTATGATCAGATTTAGAACAGATTTTTCGATCAGTTTACCATAGTTTTTGAAAAATAAATGAATTTACCGAAAAATTTACTTAAAATTGACTTTTACCCGACTATTGGCCTGCAGCCCAAGTAGAAATTTAAAATTAATATGACTAAAAATATAAGCGTGGGGCGCTCCTTTACGGCATTTGTAATTTAAGACTACTAGACACATGAAGTAATCTTAGTAAAGTCTTTTAGTAACACTAATGAAACAGTCCATTCTGATGTATCCTAAGAATAGATTTTTTGCTGGAGCATTTCAGTATTAACGTAAAGATGATATATTGAGAGATAGTATATACATTCAGAAGGAGCGCCCCACGCTTATATTTTTAGTCATATTAATTTGCTACTTGTTATCAATATACCTTGATAGGAGTAAGGAAGAACATTTTTTTTAATGTCCAAAAATGTTAGAATCTTGTATTGTCATCGGAGTTAAGCCTGCATGCAAAATTTCAGCTCAATTGAACTACCGCAAGTGGTTGAAAATTGATTACAAAATTTGACGATACAGACACACAGAGTGAGCTAATATAAGCGTGGTAAAAATATAATGATTTTGTGGGCCCGATTCTCGTGGCATAAAATTGCTGTTATGTTATTTTATTTCCCCGCTTCCTATTAGAATTTGTATTGAAAAAAACAAAAATAATATAACATAACATAGAATTCTAGATCCTGGAATCGATCCATATGTATCAATATTTTATTTAAAAACATTTTAGGTACTTAACCGTTTTGAGTCCCAGGGGTATTGAAAAAAACACTGTCGAAGAATCCAAAACAGCGCAAACGCGTTTTCTCTAAATAAGTACGAAAAGACATCTATTGAGACAAGCTTATTGTATACTATTTACATTAAAAGGAGCTGTGTGATGTACTTGCTTCAGTAAAACTGAGACTTCGAGAATCGGTAACGCACCGTCAGTTGTCGAAAATGTTCGAAATGTTCTAAATTTTTCTGTAAATTTCAGAGGCAATATATTTAGTAAAGTTATGTTCAGCAATATATGTAGTTCTTTAGTAGTAAAGTTCAAAGGCAAGATGTATGCTTACATCCGGTCGATATAACTGGCGTCCGTTCATGTGTTTACAAAAGCATATTATTCTTATACATACATATCCCTTTTGCTGGCCGGTCACACAATTGTGCGGGTAGGGCAAAAGTACCATTTCAAAAATTTATTTTTGTATGTGTTTTGAACCAACTTACACATTTGTGAATTCCTTTTTAACTTATTTTCGTCCGAAAAAAACACTATATCTATACACACAATTGTGGTGGTTTTATTTCAAATGAAGCGAAATTTTTATCAAAAAACGCCATTACATACTATGATTTTTTACTCACACATTTGTGTGCGATGGACTTAAATTGAGCCATTTTTTTTTTGTTTTTTTTTTGCTTAAGAAAGGGATATTTATTTTTGATTAAAATTGTACAGCTCACGCCAACCTGTATATCTCATTATGAATGAGCAACTATTGCTCAAAATGAGATGTGTTAGGTTTCGAATGAGTTAAAGTTAGTAAAATTTTCATTGTGATAATTAAACATAAATTAATTAATTAAACAAATAAAAATTAAATTAAACATAAAATATCAATACGCAATCAAGCAGCGCAATCGTGCTTGAGACTCAAACGGTTAATTTATTCGAAATGTCTTCGTGAATAAGCGGAAATTTCTTTAAGGTGTGGTTTATAATTCACCTAAAACGAACAAGAGGTCGTATGCTCGATTTAAAAAAACCCATTTAGACATTGAGTGTCTTTTTAGTTATTTTTCCTGTCGGCATGATGAGGTTTCCATTTCGGGTGATTTTAATTTTGATATTTCTCACGAGACTTTATTTTCTCGTAGCTATTTAAATATCGTAAGAAGCGCCCACTTACTCTTACGCTACCGCAAGTGGTGGTTCTTATTCGCTCATTGATTACGTTACTTCTGCTGATAATTCCATTTGTTTTTTCAATCAATTGTCTCTTGGTGTGTTGGCTCTAATCATGATCTTATGTTTTCTGTTAATTATTATTCTCGACCTAAACCTAAAAGTTTCAGCTTTCTCTTCAGTTTCATTCTCTAATACAGTTAGATATTTAGGGTTAATTTTTAACAAAACTCTTACTTGGAGTGATCCGTGATCATTTGATTAAGGTAAGTAAAACGGTTTTTGGAATGCTTAGTTGTTTGTATAGAGTTGTAGGGTTCACTCATAGAAATTTTAAAAAGTGTATGTTCCTCTCGCACCTTCTTCCACATTATCTATATGGTGACGTTGTTTTGTTTGAAATGCTTCAGGATAATATGAATGTTCTCCAAAGATGTTTCAATGCTTGTACTCGTTTCATTTTTAGTATTAGGAAATATGATCACATTTCTCCCTATTAAATTTGATCCTTGGCTGTAGTTTGGTTGACTTTTATGAACTTCGTGTATGTCTTTTTATTTTTAAGCTTCTCCGAACGAAGCCGTCTCCCTATTTATTTAATAAGTTAATGTTCAGTAGGCCCCATTCTTCAAATTTATGTTTACTTCGCCCTATAAACCTGTGCCGATCTTTAAATACATCCTTTTCTTGGGTATTTCTCTTTGGAATTCTGATATTGAAGGTCAGCATCGCATAAATCTTTTAAAGCATGTTATTTAGCGTGGCGCGCTTGAATGACAAATGCATGTAGTACTATTTTTATAATAATATTTTTGTATTCATTTGTATTATTTTTGTATGTAGTCTGTAAGTATTCACTTTTTGCAGTATCCTCTGCAAAAAATGAGCTCGGGCTCAATACGGAGGGTACTAGCATGGAGTGGATTTGTTTTTTGAAAAAATCTGAGGTTTTTGTTGGTTGTTGTTCATTTATAATGTTTCCATATGTGCTTTTCCTTTACCAAAATTGTTATGCCAATAAATAAATAACTATAACCCTAAATCAAATCGAAAGTGGTAATGTGACCGACAGGAAACAATTTCAGCGTATTCCATGTTGCCACATGGCAACAAGAACAAAATCACGCAACAGCAAAACAAAAATTAGTTTCAATCAATCCAAAGCGTAATGCGAACGAAAATTATGAAGAAACAACAGATTAACCGTTCTCGTAGTGTATAAAATACGCTACGCTGCCGAATTTTGTAAATCAATTAGAAGTATCACGCCAAATACAACGTTGCCTTTGTTTCCAGAGATATCAGATCCAACAATATTTGTTACTCTAAATCAACTGAATAGTTACAATAAAACAACAGCAAATGATGCATTTGCGTATTACTAGGAAAATTGTCAGGTGGTGAAATTTTTTATTAAAACCTCTCAGACTTTGTGGTCCATTCCGTGGTTCAATCACCAAAAATAGACAATAAAAGTACTGCAACAATTCGGGTCTTCACTCTTTAACGTGATGATCAGGATTTCCCGCCCTTTTTTCCGTTTACGAAAGTGGGATGTTTCTAAATGTCTTGAACCAGAATTTAAACTCAATCTGAGCCTCTCCCTCTCGTCGAAGAATGAACCACTCACCAAGCTGGCTTATTGACACACCATGATTTAATGAAACGCAGGAAAAGAACAAACCCAAGAATATAAATACCAAAAATTGGGAGGAATCTTTGAGAAACAGAATGGGAATGATCAGAATCATTGTCTGATTTTTGAGGTTCAGGAACCATTTTATTTTATCGGCGGCTCTATTCCTGAATACGATACGAAAACGAAAGTACAAGATTCCTATTCAATTTTAAATAAGAATCGTACGAATCTGATTCAATTCAAATATGAATTTTGTACTTTCGTGTTTCTATCGTATTCAGGAATAGAGCCGCAGGAATAGGGCCCAAACACAAAATCCAATTAGATTGAAAGCGATCGCAGAGCTGATCGGATTAAAATCTTATTGGTAGAGAATTAGAACAAAACAAAATGTACATACTTTTGGAACAGCTCGCCGCATGATATTCTTGTACTCCTCTTTTGTTACATGTTTTTTATTATAATGTGGTTTCAGCACATGTTTCACCTCTTCAACAACTCGTTCCTGTCGATTTAATTTCCGTAAAAACTAAAAAAAAAAATATACCGATAATAAATAAAATCTCCGCAGCCTCCTTTTATTTCACCGACACTTACTTTATCTTTAACTTGTAACTCGACAGCAGAGCTGGGCAAGTCATCTAGTATTTGAAGTTGATCATCACTCAATTTTCCCATTCCAGGTTTATGGTATACTAGAAAATACGAAAATAAATCAAAACATTTCACCGATTATTCGCTTTGCTAGCTTTACCTTTTACAGGTGTCTTCTTTTGCATTTTATTGATCATCTGCTTTGATTTTTGTTTCGATAGCCTCATATGGATGGGAGAGGTGCTTCCGAATAAATTATCGAACATTTCGATCGGATTATTCGAATTCTTATTTTTATTTGTTTGCGATTTATGACGTATCGGAGGCAAAATCGGCGGTGGACTTGATGTATCCATCGGCGGTTCAAACAAATCATCATAATCACTTGATCCCGGTGAGTAAGGTGAACCAAAATCATTACCCCCATCATCACCAGCCATATCGCAAACCATACTAGCAGCTGCACCAGCACCGCCACCAGCCGTATTATTTGTAATGCCAGGTAACTTTGGCATTTGCATTATCGAGATAGTTTTTTGGCTCACCTGTTTCGTGAGTGTGATTGATTTTATCGGTGACGATTTATTTGTTGTTGATGTTGGATTATTAAATTGGGATTTAACGGGACTCCTACCACTGTTCGACATGCTGGGTAATAGCAGCGATCCAACAACGTTGGTAACACGAGATTGCGAGGTTTGATTTGCCCCAGATTGTATGAGAACATTACTTAATACGGAGATTTGTTTGTGTGAATCATCTGGTTTATCGCCAGGCGATGTCGATTGCATTGATGAAATATCAATAATTTGTGATTCACTTGTTTGTATATTAAAATTATCGCCTGATGTGCTTGTTATATCTGCGTGCGCTGAACTCGAGGCTGCAGCAACACTAGCCGTTTTATTATTTATTAGAGCCATGACCAATTCAACGGGATTCAAAATTTTCTCCTGTGTTTGACTCGGTCGTTTATCTTCATTTATACATTCCTGGGTACTTTCAACCAAATTATCACTAACATCATCATCGTTAGTGGACATGTCACCCATATCGGGAGGCGCCGGCGATGGTGATGGTGACGGAGATTTTGTTGGTTCAAACGGATCGTAAGCATCGGGCGAAGTAGGTGCAGGTTCAGGCGGTGTATTTGGTCCTATTTTATTTAAATCCTTTTGTGCCGCCGCATTTTCCGCGTCACGATCACACATAACTTCTGTCTCTTCTTCGATTGCATCGTGCAAAGGATTCACAGCACGTAATTTTGTATTTTTCGATTTGACAGACATACTAAATTTAACGGTAGGTGGTTCAGGAGGTGTTTTCGGGCCGGACGATAATAAATCAAATGAATCATCCACCACCGGCGATTGCGGTTGACTTGCCTGCTGCACTCGCATCGGCGGTTCCGTATCTTCTTCATGTTGAACATTAACACTTTTTTCCTGAGTTTCTTGGGTCTTATTTTCTTTGTTTGCGTCACGATCCTCATCTGTATCATCGTCGAGCACTATAACATCTTTTGGTGAAGGGGTCATCTCTTTGAAAGGCGATCGGTCTAAATCAATGATAGCCACAGGTTTCATGTCAACTTTTCTATGCCGTCTTCTTTCCCTTCGACTCCTTTTGGAATTTTCTTCACGTCGTTTTGACGATACAATTTGACTTCGGGAAGCGGGTAATGTAACGACTGTAGTTTGTTGAGGCGGATGCTCTTGATTTTTATTAAAACTAACGCTTACTAAAATATTGTTGCCCGAAGCGAATACTTCCTTGGATGGTGGTATGGGACTAGCTTGCTTCTCAGCGCGTTGGCGTCTTTTCTCTCGCCTTCGTTCATTTTCTTTTCGACGTTCTTTTCGTTTCTTCTCTTTTTTCTTACGTGCAGTATCCTTATTTTTTACAACTACGGTTAAATTTTGAGATGAATTAGGTGGCGCCATCTGATAAGGCGGTGTCCAACTAATTTCGGGAGTTTTGCTTCGAGACGCTGACCATTTAGTGTATGAAGCTGATCGACGACGGCGTGCTACTTTTTCCGTGACAGATTTCTTTTTGCGTTTCGCAGGTCTGGGCGCCGGACGTGGTGTTACACTACGTTGTTCTATGCTTAATTCACGACGTCTTGCTTCCTTTTTATTACGTGGCCGCCGATTTATCGGATAATGTTTAATTGGACGATCAATTGGAGTACGGGTACGACTACGACTAATACTAAAACTGCGACTTTTTGATATGCTGCGACTTCGAGTACGACTTTTTGAAGCCCATGATCGTGATCGATGGCGCTTCGCTTTTGGTTTGCCCCCATTAAGTCTACCTGCTGCAGGTCCACGAGATTTAGAGCGCGATCTTGAATGAGTACGTTTACCTCGCAGTTTTCCGTGTGATCTTTGTCGCGAACGTGACCGATGATCACGAGACGATGACCGACGACGTGGTGAAAACGATCGACGCCGTGATAAAGATCGACGCACGGGGGGTGATCGATGTCGTGATGACGACCGACTATGACGCGGCGAGCCGGACCGCTGACGAGATTTACTGCGCGTCGGACTTTTCAAAATTCGAGCCGATAAATCTCGACCATATTTATCTTTTGTTGGTCGAGGCCTTTCATTTATAATAGTCCGGACATTATAACGTTCTAAATCTTTTCGCTTGTCCTTTTTTCGCATACCTCTCATTCTGTTCTCTTTATCATTCGACCTTGATCGACTTCGTTTCCTCTTTTTGTCTTTGTCCCGATAGTTGCGCTCCTTAGTATTTTTGCTAATCTTTTTGAACGAATTATTCCCATCACGTCTTTTGATCCACTTTGATTTGTTGTTATTCGCGTTGTGTCCACCGCTTTCTTTTGGATCATGACTATCCTTCTGTTGTGCCACCTCATTAAAAATTTCCTCTTCGTCCTCGTCTGAAATCATTTCCGTATCTAAACCACCGATACCACTAGTAGGTTTTGCGGCATCAGCAGAATCTGTTTCAATCTGAATATCAGCATCGTCCTCATCCTCCCCAGCTGGTTTATTTAGCGGCGGAGTTTCACTTTCATTTGACGTGTTAAATTTACTTGTGTCAGGTTTCTGCTGTTTCTCATCCAGACATGGCGTGTAACTCCTTTCGTCCTCTTCACTGATCGCCTCTGTCAGTTCTTTTTCTGGTTGTGGAATCGGCACTTCTTCTTCTTCCTCTTCTATAGCGGTCGGTTCAGCTATCGATCCAGATTCTTTTGGAGGTTCTACAGTTTTATCCTCATCATTTTTATCGATATTCCATTCCTCCCAATCACTGTCATCGTATAATTCAAGCACCTTTTCTTTTTTATTGTTGTTAATATTACTATTACTATTAATGTTACTCTTTTTATCTAAGTTATCATTATTATGATCTAATGGAATAATTGCATTTGCAGCCGATTTCTTATGTTCGTCCTCGCCATCCTCGTTGTCGTCATCATCGTCGTCATCATCATCATCATCATCGTCGTCCGGTTGATCATCCCTAGTTTTGACAACTGCTTTGGGTGGCTCCTCCTTCACATTCTCAACTTCATCTTCTATTTCGTCATCGTCTAATTGCACTAAGTCTTCTTCCTTCTCACCGTAATCTTCGTCTTGATTGTTATTTGGCATACTCGTATTATTCTGGGCTGAAGTCGCTGCTGAATCACTTGGATTTTCCGAAGTGTCATCTTTATTTACCACATCTGATGCGTCGGCAACCTCTTGAGTCGAATTTTCCGATTCTTTAGCAATATCCATCGACACGGCAGAATAAACAGAGAAATTTGGACAATCATCATCCTCCTCGTCCTCATTCAATTCTGCATCATTCATTTTCTCTGTTTGATCTGATGATGATACAATATTTTCGGAATTTAGCGAACACGATTTAGAACCGCCGAGTCTATCTTCATCGTTTGATTGCAATGGTGGAGGTGGTTCGACTATATTCGATGGTGTGGGGATTTCATCGGTAACGACTTCTGAAGTGGACGTGGAATCAATAGTTTCATTTGATGAATTTGATACGATTTCACGACCTTCGGTTATTTCCTCGTTTTGAACCGCTAACGATGAAGTCGGCATATCATTGTTTGTTGTGGTTGATGTGTTTGGAAAATTTAAACTGCGACGGTTTTGAAATTTAAAACGAATGTTATTGGGATTATTAGGAGTATTAGGTGTGCTGTTATTATTACCACCGCCGCGCGGTGTGTAATTATTGATTGGGAAACGGCCTCGACCACCTCTGAAATTATTCGTGCTGCCACCCCCAAAATCACTCGTTTGGTTATAACCGCCAGAATTGTTATAGTTGTTGTAAGATGAACTATTATAATTTCCATCGGTACTCGATCTATAGTTGCTATTGTTTCCACCCCCGCCGCTACCGCCACGATTATTATAATAGCCACCTCGATTATTATTACCGTAACCTCCGGAATAGCGCCCGGTACCACCAATACCACTATTATTTCCACCACCCCCTCGTGGATACATAGGAGCCTCGTTAATATCATTTGGATCTGGAACCGGAATAGGAGAAGTTGGTTTCTTTTCCCGATTTCCTAAAATTAGACTACCATCCTCCGCAATTCGCACATTACTTAAATCACGTGTCGAATGCCACCGTTCCTGAGTATCTAAAATACTTGAAAGTAAATCAATCGGTCCAGCGGTGCTACTATCTGGGGGACTAATATTTAGCGCTAGATTTTTCTGCCGATTTAATAATCGCCGTGATCCAATTCGAGTACGAGACGTTGTTTGAACCATAGTGCTCCCACCTCCAACACCAATTACATCACGGCTAATGGAATTTTCATCATCGGTCCCATCATCTGACGAAAAATAGTCTAGTTCATCTTTAACACCAAACAGACGGAGTTTGGGCACTGCTAATTTTGCTAATAAGTCAGTTGTTCTTTCAGCCGGTATTATTTTTACTAATTCTCGCGATCCGCTCACACGACGGCGTGATGAGGAAATACGTTTTGATCGACAACTTTTCTTGTACTTCTTGTGCTTCTTGCGTCGTTTGGATTCGATTACCTCCATTGGAAATTTATTCGAATTCTTATCTAATCCATACTCAACAATTTTACGTTTTACACGTCTTGCACGACACGTTCGTCGACTTGTTTTTCGTTTGCTTTTCTTCCTAACCGGAGCGGGAGGAGCCCGACGAACAATACGATTTTGTTGGGCCAAACGCCGGTTTACCGCATCGATTATTGAACCAAATCCAGATGAAGTTGATGGCTGATTAGGATCTATTACGACAGGATTTCGACGATATCGCGTCCGAGCTATAATTGCAGCACGAATTCTTTCACTTTGGCGAGTCCTAGTAATTCGTGGTGTATTGCGGATGGTTGTACGTAAACGGGTCGGCGGTTCGCCCAATTCTCGAACATCTTCAAGCAATGCTTCAACTTCGACATCACTATAGCTCGATTCGGAACTAAAACAATTGTCACAATACCATGATCCTTGGGGTACTTCAGTAAGGGGCGGTGTGAGGCAAAATAAATGATAACCTCGATTACATTCATCGCAAAGTAACATTAAATCTTCTCGATCGGGATTATTACAAACTTCGCAAAATGTTAATTCGATTGCAACCAGTTCATCGCTATCCTGTGTCTTGTCGTTTAATTGCACCTTAATTTTACGAATTATTTTACCGGATTCGTAGTTTTCTTTGACGTTTATGATTGCAAATTCTTTACGATCAATCGGACAGGTTGATACATTTTTTGACCATTCCTCGATGCAAATGAAACAAAATTTATGATCACACGTTTCGGGAATACCGATTTCTTGGTCTCGAAACGATAATAAGCAAATTGGGCAATTTTCAGAAGTGCCATCACTACTATCGGATTTGAAAGCTGCGTCATCTTTCTCATCGTCTTTCTTAATCTTGGAATCGCTGCATGCTGACTTACTAGACTTTTGGCGATTTTCAGCCTTTCTTACATTGCAATCATTCTGCTCTGATGCTGAACTCCAGTCTGTGTCATCTTCATCGCTTTCAAAAGAATCTTCATCGCCTGTTTTATTCGCTTCATGATCATCGTCACTGTCCTCATCATCCCCACTGGAATCATTTGAGGACGACGAAGATGATGAATTATTTACTGATGTTAGAATTTTTTTGAAATAACTTTCAACAGCCGATCTATTATTATGATTGTTGCGAATCTTTCGCTGAGACATACGTCTCCTGCTCTGGCCATTCTCAGGGTTCTGCACCTGGCTTACCTCATCTTTGTCACTTTCTGTATCAGACATTTTGGTTTATTCTCAGTACGCCTCTCTGGATTTCTACGCGATAAAATTTCTACGATACTTAGGTTTTGTATACACGCAAAATCATATAACTAATCTAAAATAGATAGAAAATATTGCAAATTATTCATAAGAAAAGTTTTAAAGACGAGTTTACGACATTTTATCGACTGTCCGAGAGTGTAATGGAAGCACAAAAATTGTTTATAAAGTAAAGCAAATCCTTCAAACTTTTTTTTAGTACTTACAGAGTTTTCATTTTAAATACTGCAAAATTGTATTACTGTACATTCATTTTATTTAACTAAATAATTTGATATAAATATAACTAACGCGTCTATTTTATTTATATATAAATATGATATAATTATAATATTGAGAAAATTTTTTCCTTTCTTTAAAAAAATATTTGACACTAGAGCCGCAATCAATTTTTAGTGTTTGACGACCATTTTGTTTTTGCGAGAATTGCTCGCTCTCTATCGAATTTTTGTATATTTATTTTTTTATGTACTAAAAACAAAACAGAACATAGAATTTATGGGCACGTTCATACTTAGTAAATAATCAAATTATGTGTACTAAACACAATTTTTCCTTATTTTTATGATGATTTATACCTAGAAGAGTGCTAGTTTCACATAGTAATGGTAAATTAAGTAGCTTAAATGCAATAAAACAAAATAAACTTGATAATCCACCAATTCTATGTTTTACAACTGCGATGTTTTTTATTTGCATTGTTTTTATTGTAGTGTTGCCATAAATCCAACATGTCAACGCATCCGGCAATTTTTCTCTCTCTTGTTAACTTCAAATCGCCAAGATGGGTCGTATGCACGCACCAGGGTAATTTTAATTAACATTTAATAAAGAAATCGTGTAAAATAGTTCTAAAAAATGTTATAATATGCTCGCAACGATAAATTTGGTTGAATGGTTAATAATTTGTGTATAATTAGATTGTTTTAACAGTTCAAAATACTTTCCCAAGTTTATCGAGTAGCGGTGGCACATGTGCGACATTTTTATCGTCCAGTGACCAGTGTATATATGTACATGTAATGTGTTTTTTTTTCTAATGTGTTTATTGCAGAAAGGGTATATCCCAATCAGCGCTACCATATCGTCGCTCAGTACCTTCATGGTTAAAATTAAATGCTGAAGATGTCCGGGAACAAATTAAAAAGTTGGGCAAAAAAGGATTAACCCCATCTAAAATTGGTAAATATTGTTCATAAAATTTAAGGTTATGTGCGGAGTTTACAAAATTTTTTTTAATTTTATTTTAGGAATTATCCTCCGAGATTCTTATGGTGTTGCTCAAGTCCGTTTTGTGAACGGTAATAAAATTTTGCGGATCATGAAATCGGTTGGTTTAAAACCTGATTTACCCGAAGATTTGTACTATTTAATTAAAAAAGCTGTAGCAATTCGCAAACATTTAGAACGTAATCGCAAGGATAAGGATAGCAAATTCCGTTTAATTTTGGTCGAGTCCAGAATTCACAGATTGGCACGATACTATAAAACACGTAGTGTTTTGCCACCAAATTGGAAATACGAATCAAATACAGCTTCTGCATTAGTTGCTTAAGTTATGTAAAAGTTTTTCAATTTAAAATAAAAAAAAGTTTAAAACATCAGTTTGGAATTGTTTTTTTTAAGCTCACGAGTCGTGGGTTGTTTAACCACGGGTAATTTCGTTTATTAACAACCTGTAGCTTTGATTATTTCAATCAGAACTTTTAATTTCGCTGAAATATATACGAATGCTAATGAAAAAATTTTCATTTTGATGTTTTCACGGAGCGCGAATTGACTGAAGTTTAAATACAAGTCATGTACAAAAAATTACTTGCATTTGACGTTTGGATCATCATGAGTTCCACGTAGCGAAAATTCTTGGATCTGAGTAGATTACATTTGACACAAATTGTTAGAGAAGTATTTTTAGGTTGAAGGGAGCAGGTTTGAAATTCGGGTAGAAGTCATCTACCAGTACCACAGAATATATACTATATAATATATGCCAGTACCGAACAAGATATTGAACGTTTTGAATATTATAGCCGAAATTGTGTGTAAATTATCAGTTAGAAAAATGTTTATGTTCGTATAATGAGATTTGCTACCTAATTTGAAAGGAGAGCATGAAAGAATTAGGAGTAGTGTCGAACCAACGAAAGTATGTAGTAAAATACACCGATAGTATTATCAGTATTACATTCGAAAGTACTGACTAAATATTTTAGTTTACTCAATCTTTATTTTTGTCTTGCATACTAGCAAAAAACTATGTAGATATGCATATATATTGGGAGTACAAATTAATTCGGTCCGTTTTTAAATTTGAAAAATGCATTTATTTTAAAATAAAATGAATGAAGATTAATAAAAATGTTATCCATCTCTGTTTATGACTTTTTTCCATATCAGGCAATTTTCGAATCCCATCTCGGAAAAACGTCGTTTTCGTCTTTTGAGGCAATCCAACCCAAGTTTGAAGCCAATCTTCAATTCCTTCTAGGAACACAATTGTCTTGCTTTTGAATTATGCCCATAGTTTTCAATCGTATGGAAACTGTTTGTTGGGTCACCCCCAATGTACGGGCAAGCTCCTCTTGCGTTTGAGTAGGATCTTCATTGAGCAATGCCTCTAATTCATCGTCTACGAATTTTTTTGGCTGTCCGAAGCGAGGCCTATCTTCAACACTGAAATCACCATTTTTGAAGCGTCGATACCATTCTCTACATGTTCTAACGGTTGGAGCATTGTCACTGTAAACTTCCACGAGCATTCGATGTGCTTCAGTTGCACTTTTTTTCCAATTAAAACAAAAAATTAACACTTCGCGTAAATGCTGTTTAGTTACCACAAAATCCGACATATTCAACACCGCAAAAAACACGTTTTGTATGAAATTCAAAACAATGCAAACTAAATGTTAACGGCAGATGTCGAAAGTCTGTCTGAAACAACGGAAATCAGCTGTCAATAGAAAAAATTTGTTATAGTCAGAGCCACTTTTTGAAAACGGACCGAATTAATTTGTATTCCCAATAAATAAAAGATTTAATTTTAATTTTGAACTTAGATTGTTTCTTCGTTGGCTTGTTTTCGTGCTTATACTTTTCCATAGTAAAAAAATTACATCGGATTTTTTGGCAGGCAAGTTTAATTTCGTTTATATTTCCTTAAATACTTAAGTTTTTCTTATGATTTTTCAATGACATAATCATAAATTATCCAAGTATAGTTTCAGATTGTTTTTAATCCAAATTTAAAATCTTTTATTTCATAATTTCATTTTTTTCTAAAAGCTTTTTCTAATGCTCTTCATTTTGGTTTGCGCAGCGCTAGTCACGTGAACCACCAATAAGATCTTTGTTTACGTTTCTATAGAAATAAAATAAAATCAAAAAACGTAAACACAGGCAACAAGTACTGTAAAATTTTAAGGCGCCTTTATGGTTACGTTCCTTCGTTCATTCATACAATTTTCTTCGATTTTCTTCGTTCATTCATACAATTTTTTCTTCTTGTGACGAAATGTAGAAGAAAAAAATCATTTTGGAGCAATATGATTAGCCGAAAAAAATTGTTTGAATGAACGAACGAACGCAATAATAAAGGCACCTTTAAACTAGTATGCGAACAGGCAAAACACATACTGTGTGAACAAATGATGACTCGACCATTTTTACGGTCGATTTATATTATCCGTTCCTTTCAGTTCTTTCAGGTATCGTGTCAGACAAAAAAAAAACATTGTTACTTGTATTTTTCATAGGAGTATTTATATTATCCGTTTCATACTTGTAGGAACTGAACGGAATGGATAATATAAATACTCCTATGAAAAATCCATGTAACAATGTTTTTTTTTTGTCTGACACGATACGTGAAGGAACTGAAATACATAGTACGATTTGGTCCTATTGGCCTAAAGAACTTCAATTCAGCTTTAATTGTTAAGTAGTATTAGTGGTTTTATAACCGTTTATTCTAGGACAGAACCTATATGCGATTGTTTTGTTAGAACTGTTAGAAAAAATTCACTAATTCCCTATTCCCGGGCAAAACTAGTATAGGGTTACTGGATTTCGTTCGTCGACGTTTATAATTGACCCGCGTTGTTTCACGTAGGGAGGCTCTTTGGTGTTAACAAGTTTGTTTTGCTGTTGTTTTTTAAACCATCATTGCGTGCTACGGTCAAGCATATTAAACTGTCTCTGATATCATTTGGTCATTTCGGTCATTTGGTTGCTTCGAAGGAGTCAGCTCTACTGCCCTTTCTAGTATTATTCTACAAATAAGGCCAGATTTTGTTAGCTTACACAGAGAAACAAGCTCGCGTTTGATGCCTATCATATGCCTGTTCGAAGTCTATGTAGAGTGGTGTATAGCAATATTGTTCTCCCTTCACTTCTCGCACGTCACATCTTACTTTTGATTGGTTGGGGTGAAAACCACATTGGTAGTCTCCGATGATATTTTCAGCGACGGGGATAATTCTGGCAAGTACAACATTATCAAGCACTTTACAGGTGGTGTTAAATAGAGACGTTCACCGTTTCTATGTAGCGGTCAATTCATTGCGGTCTTCCATTCCTCAGATAGCTCCTCCGTTTCAGATCATCACAACACAATGTGATTATAGAGGCAATCAATGTGTTTTAATCAACATGATGATGAACCACTAATTAAATCTTACCTAATTTTGTCATCAACATTTGTCAATGGTTTTATTCAAATTTACCTGATGGCCTTACTGATTTTTATTTTCGAATTTTTTCCTTAGATCTTAAAACGATCCGGAATACCGCACTTGCAATACATAATTTGATTGCTGATGTTTTTGATGCATGTCCTCATCTGTTCGCGCTTCTTTTTTTGGAGGAATTTGGTTGTGGCTTTCCTGGCACAGAGATATTCTATCTGAGAGCTCCTAGTGTTACGAGTCAATCAATCATTACGTGATCTTGATCTTAGTGGTCTTCTTCCAATTGTGTTTTCCGTCGGTCTTCTATGCTTGTTTATTAAATGTATGTGGATGAAGTTTGCACATACATTCAAAAATAACAAACATATGATCACTGTCATTAGCAGTGCATATGATCTAAGATCGATTATATCGATGGAATGTCTCTTCGAAATCATGAGCTTATAGTACCACTTTTTTATAGTCGCACTTTTATGGACCCACTTTTATGGTCCGGGTTTTATGGACCAGGTTTTATGGACCTCCAACGGTTGCTGGATATAGTCCGGTTTTGGATTCTGGTTTAAATCCGTTTTGAGGTCACCATTGATTTAATTATTTGTTTGTGGATATTGATAAGGAAGCTGCAATTCCTCACTGAACGACGATCATAGTCCTAACATAACTGTCGGAAGTATGCTGGTCCAGTCGGAGCGCTCGTGACACATAATGGCAGCCTTAATAGATCGGTGCCATCTCTCAACCATGATTTTACACTTTGGATTATAAGCCGTGGTTCGTACGCGTTTGAACCCTAGTATAATTTGGATAGTTATCGAACAGTTCGGATTCGAACTGAGTTGCTTGATCTGTAAGAATGGATACTGGAACGCCAAAACGAGATATCCAAGTTGTATATACGGCGAACGCGACAGTGGCAGCCATTATGTCCGGTACAGGAACCGCCTCGGGCCAACGCGTGTAACGATCTATTAGCGTGACGCAATATCGCTGGCTATCAGTGACAAAGCTAAAGTGAAATTGGCGAGAGGTGACTTGTTGTGCTTTGAAACTTTCGACTTTTGGCATTGAATACATTATGTTGAGTGAAGTTTCTCGTATCTTTTCGGAGCGAGGGCCAGATGGCATTTTTAGTTAATATATTGGTGGTAGCTTGGATTCCGAGGTGCGAAAAATTGTGAAATGATTCGAAAACTTGTTTCCGGAAGTTTAACCCCTTAAGGACCGATTTTTTAAAACTACATATCGTATGTCCCGAGATATCTCGTGTTTGGTCCTTAAGGGGTTAACGGAATGAATGGTCGAGGTGTACCAGTCGAAATATCGCAATAAATGTGTTTATTGGAGTTAAACGTTATTGAAACTTGCTTGAGATATAGTGACATGCTGTTACTATGCAAGAGTTCTCGCAATTCTGCATCATTGGTTTGTGCATCCGCGATTATTGTATAGTCAATGCTTTCAGGAACAGAAATTTGATCTATACGTGATAAGGTATCTGCAACGACGTTGTTACGCCGGAAATGTGCTGGATATCGGTTGTAAATTGACCGATGAAATCTATTATAGATGCCGAAATTGACGTGGAGATGCTTTATCCGGATTCTGATAAAATGCGTACACTAGGGGCTTGTGGTCGGTAAACAATGTGAACTCACGACCTTCAAGGAGATGCCGGAAGTGCTTAATGCCCGAGTAAGCTGCGAGCAGCTCTCTATCATAAGCACTGTAACGTTGCTGTGTCTCGCTTAGACGAACTGAGGAAAAACTAAGCGGCTGCCATGTATTCGAGACAAATCGCTGTACCACTGCTCCGATTGCGTGATCGGATGCGTCAACCATAACTGCCAACCGAGCGTCGGGGATTGGGTGTGCAAGGAGTACCACCTGACATAGTTTCTCCTTGCAATTGTTAAATGCGTCAATAGATGCTGAAGTCCATTCTATTGGTGATTTTTTATTCTATCTTATTGTAGCCTTTTAAGAAGTCGTTAAGCAAAACTTGGTCTGCAGCAGCGCGGGGAATAAAACGTCTGTAAAAATTGAGCATACCCAAAAATCGTTTGAGTTGATCAACCCTTACAAGCTGTTCGAAATTTTTAATGATTTGAACTTTGTCTGAAGGTGGAAGAATGCCTTGTTCGTTTATTAAATAGCCAAGAAATTTAATTTCGGGTAATGCAAAGACGCATTTGTCGGAATTAATGATTAAACCATATTCTGATAATTTCTGAAAAACAATCTTGAGATGTTTAAGATGATTTTCGAATGACTTAGATGCAATCAGAATATCATCTAAGTAGACAAAGCAGAATTTGAGGCCGAATAATACAGAATGCATCAGTCTTTGAAAAGTCTGTGCTGCATTCCTTAGACCGAGTCATTTTGGTAAATTCAAAAAGACCAAAAGGTGTTGAGATGGCCATCTTGGGTACGTGCGATGGTTCAATCGGGATTTGGTGGTACGCTTGAACAAGGTCGATAGTCGAGAAAAGTGTACAACCCGCGAGTTGGTATGAAAAGTCCTGTAGGTTTGGTACTGGGTATCTGTCGGGAACTGTAACTCGGTTTAGCGCCCGGTAATCACCGCATGGTCTCCAGTCTCCATTCTTTTTTAATACAAGGTGAAGAGGGCTCGCCCACGGACTGCTGCTCGGGTGACAAATATACCTTGCGCCATCATGTTGTGGAATTCGACTTTTGCGATTTCAAGTTTGTCCGGTGCTTAGTGACGTGTTTTTGCGAAGATTGGCTGACCAGTAGTCTCCAGCCGATGCGTGACGTTATATGTTTGATAGCAGTGCTGCTCAATGAGCGACTTGTGATCCTTGGAAATTGTTTAAGAAGGTCTTGAATTTGTGTAGGGACTGTTGTCTGATTAATATATGACAAACTTTGCACTGCCATATGTGTGAGTAAACCTGTAACAGACAGTGAAGTCACCGGATCGATGATCCTTCGTCTACTAATGTCAACTACGAGACCTGTGTGTCTTAAAAAATCTGCACCGAGTATAGGCGTCGAAACATCTGCGATAACGAATTCCCAAATAAATTCACGGCGTAAGCCAATATATAATTTTAAAGTTTTTGTACCGTACGCTAGCACCGGTGTACCGTTTGCTGCATACAAATTTAGAGTAGTTATTGCTTTTAATGTTTTAAAATTTTTACTAGGTACTATTGACAAGTCTGCGCCTGTATCAACAAGGAACTTAAGGTTATTCGTTGTATTGAAAATTATTAGGCGATTGGAAGGTGTCATATCATTGACTGTCGCCAGTATCTGATGAGCCTTTAAAAATTTTGTTTTGAAATGTCTGGATTTTGTAGATTACCAACAATGTTTTTAACACGATACGTGCATCCATCAATACATTTTTCGGCTTTGTCACCGAATTTGTAATGGTAATAGCACGTTTTATATTTGGGATTAATACGTCGTCTCGAGTTAGATCGACTATGTGTATGCTGTTGGTTGGAACTTGCCTGAGACGAGATCGTGCATTGCCTGATTGATTATTGCTGGCCGAAACTAGCTGACTGACTTCGCTTATAATATTATCGCGAAATCGTGTTAACAATGCCTCAATGTTTAAGGCCTGGTTGGCTGCAGTGCTTGTGGACTGCTCGTGTGAAGAAACGCTGTCGATTACGCTAACTCGCGAGTGCGACATTGTCTCCATAACCGCATCGGCTCGTTCGGCTAACGTGTTTAAATTCACGTCGTTCTCAAACGGCGTGAGTACCAATTGAACCTGTTGTGGTAGGCGCGACATCCAGAGTTGCTGTAAAGTTTTTTCGGCGAAATCGCCGCCAGCGTTTAGTTTAAATTCGCTTAGAAGTTGCGATGGTTTTTTGTAACCGAGCGAGAGACCGTGAAGAATATTGTTAATTTTCGATTTTTTAGACTCTCCAAGGACGCGAATTACCTCGTCGAGAAACCTGGTGTAAGGCGTGTCGTTTTTGTCACGTAATATGAGATCCGCGAACGTATTGTGAAGACGCGAATCAAGCGAGCTCACGGCATGTGAGTATTTGGTGCTTTCGGTTGTAACGTTTGCAACCTTGAACAGTTGTTCCAAGATGTTAAACCACACCGAAGTGTTTTGCGAATAAAGCGGCTGCGGTGGTTTGAACGCCACACGACTAATGTGTGCCTCTGTGGACTGTTCGACCCTTGGAGGCAAGCGAGTATGTAAATTATTGCTGTGCATGTCGGAACCGTCCGTCTGTGTCAAACGCGCTGTTCCGAGAATTACGCGCAACTACTCAATAAAATCCACCGGATCTGGACCCGCTGAACCGCTCGAACGCGCTTCCACAAAGGAAGGAGTGCTATTCCCGTACATTATAATTTAAGTATAAATAAACGCGACCGCGATTACTAAATTAAATTTTTGTTGCTGTCTGACGTTGCCGCCTGATGTGAATCCCGGTTGCAGTTGAAATTGTTCATATGTATTACCACGTGCTGAATTTATTATTTGTGGTGGAACATCGGGGTTACCACTTTTATAGTACCACTTTTTTTATAGTCGCACTTTTATGGTCCGGGTTTTATGGACCTCCAACGGTTGCTAGATATAGTCCGGTTTTGGATTCTGGTTTAAATCTGATTTGAGGTCACCATTGATTTAATTATTTATTCGTGGATATTGATAAATGTCGTATCAGATGTATCCACGAACAATGAATGTGTCTGGAACAGAACCTTTGCAAACATTTTGGTGCCACCTAGCAGTAAGTAGCTAGTAGTAAAGCAAAAACTGTCATTCAGGAGTTTCTGCACGAGATAAATTGCAATAAATTTATAAATACCGAAAAGCGGAAAGGCACATTCCATTCTGGATGAGCTTACATGCGCAGAATGGGATGTCTGGAGACTAAATTGTATTATATGTAAATGTACGATCATTAAGGGGCAGATGCTATTTGATTTCTTCGTCAATCGATATTTTTGTCTCATAAATAGAAACCGTCCGATAGAAAGAGCCAATAAAACGATTAATTTTATGTCCTAACTTTTATTTTAATTACTTAAATCTCTTTGAACTTTTTGCCATTTGGCGACCATCCCCGATATATCTTTCATTTTCGTGCTTATACCGGCTGCTTTTATTTTTTTTGACTTTTTCGTTGCTGGTCCCGTGCCATCTGTATTGGAAGCTTCTCGTTTTGATTTTGAAGGCGCTGTTGTATTAAGATCTAATACGGGTGTTGTTAACGAACTAGTGCCATCGTTACTATCGTTGTTCGATGTAACATGCTCGAGTAATGCCAAATCTGAATAAAATGATTCTAATTCGGAACCCAGGAAATTTTCCTGGAAACGAAAAATAATTCTCTGATGACAAAATCTGGTACGAAAAATCGACTAACATACCGATATAATAGGCGGTGGTGGAGTTTTAGGGATTGCTAATTCCTCAGCATTTTCCTCAGCCAACGGAATTATATTGATTTCACATTCGGCGGGTGGCGGAGGCGTAGTACTTATATCCATTTCATCATTACCATTATGCGGCTTTTCAGCAGCGGTGGTGGTGGTGACGATTGTAGCACCAACTTTCTCATTATTCGGTGGATCAATAATATCTTCGACCGGAAAATCCCATTGTTTTTTACCGGTTAATAAATTTTCATAAAAATACCTTGAACTCGATCTAAAAGTAAATTTTAGAAAAAAACGAAACAAAATAATAGACACAAGAATTCGTAAGATTTGATATGGAAATGTTTGCGACGTCACATCTGACAGAAGTTCGTTGTCTCGATTCTCAACCTTTTAAGGTTCTACAAAAGATCAAAAGTGATTATTAATTCTAATCATTCAGGGCGGATTTATAAATATTTATTAGAGCAATAAAACATCAACAAAAATTATTGAACATATATAAAAGTATATTTTCTTACCATGCTGGTGTTGCTAGCCCGTGTGCCCTCTTCTAATCCAGGGCCCTTTCATCATCATTTCTAATTCTCAATCTTTTTAAAAACTATAAATTTATTTATTTTGGGAAAAATTTAAAATTCACCACAAAAAATATTGGTGCTAAAAGTAATCTAAATAATTTTCACTGTACGAAGGGGACTCGCCCAAGCTACACCGCAATTGCGAGTGCACTAGGCTGAGTACAAATTTATACACATAAACGTATGTATAATGCGCGAATCTCTAAAAATCAACTAAATATGAATTACCTGTCCCATTCACATTTCCAGTCATCTGGAACCGCTTCTTTTTCTAATTTTTCGAGCGTTGCGTCAGTTTCTTTTAACCACTTAAGCAAATAGATTTCGTTTAAGTTTTGACTCTCGTATGCTGCCATAAGAGTCTGTAATGCAACATAATTATAATTTAATATTATCAATTACCTATTTCGCGAACTCACATCAAACTGAATAAACATGACTTGAGCACTTGTTGCCGGCGAAGTACTTTCACTTAAAAATTTTAGTTTATCTTTCATAATTCCGCTCAAGTCTTTTATATTCATTTTTAACTCTAGATCAATATTGATTTTATCACTTGTGGTGACATTATCGTTACTTGCTTCTGCATTCTCTGTGCCTTTAAATTCAACGTTGCCTTTTATAAAATTTGAATATGCACTAGTTGCTCCTGAGACCGGCCCATCTTTTTCAACACTTTTCACAGAATCGTTATTGGTCGAGTTCGATTCAGTTCCGTCATTACTATTCGTATTTAGTGTTGTGGTTGACACGGGTTCTTTAATCTTTGGCAGGAACTCAATTCTCTTCTTGCGTTTAAACAATTTAGCATCGAATACTTCAGACTCCACGTTATCATTTGTTAAGGCTGTCGGTGGAGTTCCGGAATCTCTATTTGCCGGATCAATTTTTATTGAATTTGTTATATCACTCTGTTCGGTGGCTGTGGTGCTCGATAGCAGAATACTCTTGATTTCCTCCATATTCGATAAGTTTTGATTTAATGGCGAAACTTTTAAATTATCCGGATGCAAATCATGTTTTAATGAATAAATTTTTTGACTTAATTTTGTCGGCAGGACCAATGCATCGAGCTCTGGTTCCTTCGCAATCGGTGTTTGTATTTTTAACTAGAATCAATTTACATATGTACAAAGAAACGGTTAAAAACAAGTTTTGTATTTTAGGATAAAATTATATTCTAAATGTTCAGCGACCCATGAATCAATCATAACATATAAAATGCAATGAGACTCGAATAGACCATTATCATCATTATCTAAAAATTGTGTGCCTCAGATTGAAAACTTAGAAAATCATTTCACGTTCGTTTAGGAACGACGTTAAACGCCGCTACCAAACTACTTATTTGATCAATATAAATTGAGGGTCCTCATTGGCACCGTTGATTAAAATAAAATAAACTCACGTGTGGTAGAATCGATCGTTTTGTTGACTCTTCATCACTGCTGGAGTCGCTTTTCTCTGCATAGTAGTTAATCAATTCGATTTTCTCGTCAATATCACTGTTGCCTTTAAAATTAGGTTTCCTCTGGGGTGTCACAACCTTTGGTTTTAGCCTTGTTTTATTTACTGAGACTGATGGAACGGAGGTAGCAATAGCCGGTGAAATCCAACCTTTTGGCTTTTCCCACGAAACAATTCGTGTAATTTTATTAACGTAATATGATTCGTTGCCCTCCTCGCTCGGACACTCAATCCAATTTTTAACATTACCCTCTATATTATCTAAATTGTAATTGTTACGTATTTGTTCCAAATATTTGCCGTACTCATCCGGCATGTTCCAGGTGACCTCTCGTGTTCTAGTATTCCAGTAATATGGATGCCCCGACTCTTTAGCGTAGCACGTTGTCCACTCTGTGGCCAATTAATATCGAGTTAATATGATTTTAAACTAAACACAATTTCTTTGAAACCATAATTACCAGTGGATTTAATTTTTTTATTAGCGTCTGTGGTCGCATCCTCATCCCCATTTTGACTATCTTCCTCCTCATCGTCGGAATTATAATATCCAATGAATTGGGTTAAACTATTAACTATGTTTAGAGTTTGAGCAGTTTATATTTAAATATAAAATATTCGATTTATTTAATTATATACCTTTTGCTTTATTAACATTCATAATAAATTTATTTGTTTTTCATCAAATGACTGCCATTCGCATTTATTTATGAAATTTTGACATTTCATGAGTTTTTATTGTAGGTTGCACCATTTTTTATTTAAATTGTCGGTATTACAGATTTAGCTATAAAAACACCCTTGCACCCAAAATATTGTTATGAATTTTCCTTGTAAAACCCGGTTCGTATGGAATTGTATGCAATTTTTCCTGTGTTGAAAATATTGTTTTAATCCCGTACTAAATTCCGTAATCCGTACTACAAAATATCAAAGACACAAAAATTTCGATTTTGGAGAAAAATAATTGTCTTTCTCTTTCTATTTCGAAGTAATATTATTTATTTATTTAGTTTGTATATTAAATGTTTAATTTTCTCTTCTCAGTTCTCAGTTTCATGTGGCAAGTCGCGGGTGAATACGCACACGATTGTGCATGCGTGTGTTTTTGTTTATTTTATTTTCTCGTGTTGTTTTAATTTAATAGTTTTTAATTATTACAGTAACATTAATTTTATTTAGTTTAATTATAAAATAATAGTAATAAAATGGTTGCGATGATTGGGCTAAAGAGGAAATAAAAATGAATTTTGCAATGGCGCCGCCATTTACATATCTAAACATTTATTTTACGTAAAATGTTTTTGTTTTATATTTTTTAAGATGCTGTGTGAAAATGTCAGGTGGATGGCGATATAATTTTAATATTTAATCAAAAAAGGTAATATGAATTAAAAATGTGATATAAAATATAACAATTACAACAAATATTTCTTTTTAATTTCAATAGAAAATTATTATTAATCCCATGTGCTATGGAAAGGCTATGGCTCTATTTGCCCGCGATAAAATGTGTTAAATTAGTACGGAAATGTATATGGAATATACCGAGTTTCTGACGAAATTCCACATTATTTCCACTTTGATTTTTCCTCTTTCTAGTCGGGATTCACACTCGCATTGAAATTTTTGTGACGACCACTTATATTTGGCGAGTAGTACGGATTTTTGCGCACAGAACATGGTTCTTTCCATAGAAAGAGTGTAATTTTTGGTTTACAATAGCCGTGTTTTTTTATTAGCGCCCGATAGATTTATCCGGAGCACCCAATTTCTCTCCATATTTAATATTTGTTAATATTATATTCTCGTAATAAATTAATATAATTAATGGATTTTAGAATTATGAAAAAAATAAATTGTACGTTGCGAATTATTCATCGTGTTTAAATAATTCAAAACACATTTTTATGTTTTTATTTATTGTTTTTATTTATTGTTTTTTATACATTTTAATTTTTTTATTTAATAAGAAATTGCCAAAACATTTGTTGTTTGCTATAGCTGTCAAAATAAGTTAGCAAAATCGTTTGGGCGACTTAACCGACTTATTCAAAATGGCGTGAAATAAGTCAATAAGTTTGAATTAAGTCGGTAATTGGAAAAGGGCCTCACAATAAAAATTTAAAACACAGCAAGATGAAATCTTGTTTATAACGTCATGTCAAAATAAATGTCAATTAGTACAGCTGCGTTTTCGTAAATCTCGCTTAGCTTAACTTTTGAATCTGAAAGCAACAAGTTTTGGCTATAATTTTTTTAATGTATTTTAATTTTTCATTTTATTAATATTTATTTCAGTTTTTTTCTATTTTATAAAATAAAACAAATTAAATTCGTTATTCTGCTGTCAAATAACAAATGCCAAATGTCTTTTTTTACAACAATTGATCGAACAAACCTTCGAAAAAAATAGCAAAATTGTCGCCTTGCGGTAAACACCATAACCATAAGATGGTTTTAGTTCCCCTAAACCCAAAATTTGTTTGGTTGAAGCCGCAGTCACATGAATGCAAATATCGACCAACGTTGGCGTATTTTATGTTTGGCAAATATTGGTAAAATATGAAAATTGACAAACTCTACTGTCTACACGACTTGTAGTATTTGTTTTTTACTTTGATCTTTTTTAAAAATCCGCCTATTGAGCGAATGTGCACCAATGTTGGTCAAATGTAACCTTGATTTGAATTTGACATTTGTTGTGTGGCTACACGATTTGTTATTTGGACAAATACGCCAATGTTGGTATGTATTTGCATTCGTGTGGCTGCGGCTTTACTTCCGCCATTCCACACTTTGATTCTTTCCTCGTTTCCTCCCCTTGCAAACTGTTTTTAGTTTGTCGGTAAATGGGAAGGAAACGAGGAAAGAATTACGACAAAAGAATGAAAGTGTGGAATGGCGGATTAAAGCCAATTTGGCTTTATACAATGCAATTATTGTGGTTGTAATCTTTTTCGGCTTTGCAAAAACAACGCACTTTACATTTCAGGTGATATGCTTTATATTTCAGGTGATATGCCAGTATACAATTTTTCCACTGTATGGAATTTTTTTTTTAATTCCATACCAAATTTCATACTATAAAATATCAAAGACAGAAAAATATCGATTATGGTGAGAAATAATTTTCTTTCCCTTTCTGATTTACAATTTTTTTGATGTTTTATTAGATTTGTTTTGTATCTTCACTCTTCAGTTTCGTGAGATATGTTGACGAATGAACATATGTATACTCAGTTACTGGTTTTTTATTTATAAAACTTTTTTCTGTTTTATTTTTTAAAACGTGTTTTAAGTATTAAAGTAAAATTTTATTAATTTTAAGTATTGCTCGTATTTTGCAATCTTTGCGAAAAAACATTGGACTAAACAGGTAATAAAATTGAATTTCCAAATTTACGACGTATGCTTTTGATACTGATAATTTTCATGTGTTTATTTTATTAAGATGGATGCCGAGTGAGCGATGTTAAAGATTGGCGATATAACATTACATTGGCAAATACATTGGTACATTGGCGAGATTTAAATTAAAAAATTGTAGTGTGGCTGTTTATTGTATATTAAAAATTGTATATGAATATGAATATATTGTATAAGTATGTATTGTATATGAATAAATTTGACAAAAAAATGCAAAAAACATTTCTTTAATTTCAAAATAAAACCTCAATGTGAAAAGTACAATACTATTGAAATCTCTGTCTATCTGCTCTCTCTATCTATCTCTCTATTAGCTCTCTCTAATTTGTTTTTTCTCTTTTTAGTCGGTATTCACACCAACACTGGAATTTGTAAAATGGCGAATGTAAACTGAATTCCGTCGGCATTGCATATTGGGTAAATGTTTGTTTTGTTGTGTTGTTTCAGTAGAAATTTCCCATTCGTGCTCGAATAATAACACACGGCTAGTATATTTCATGTGATAAATGTTTGTTTTATGTATGCATTTATTTTGCATTTTTATGGTATAGCGACACCAGTGAATAATAGTTCCTGTTTCAATAGAAATTTCCCATTCGGCACCGAAAACTGTTCGAATAACAAAACAAGGCTATTATTCGAGCACTATCCGGCGCTGAATGGGAAATTTCTACTGAACCTGCAGCTATTATTCACTGGTATCGCTATACCAAAAAATGAAAAATAAATGTATCCATAAAACAAAAATTTATGACCTGAAATATACCAATTTTCATTTATTTTGACATGACGTTATAAACAAGAATTCATCTTGCTGCGTTTTAAATTTTTATTGTAAGATTAACCCCCGATTCTAACGTACAGTCACAGACGTATTTTCAGTCTTAGCAAAAACTTTTGTCTTAGCGAAGACTATAAACTTTCATTCCTTATTCTGCACTTAGTCTTATCTGTTAGTAGTCTTAAAAAATTGTCTTCGTTAATATCAGCGAAATAGGTGGTCTTAGGAGTCATAATTTTGACATTTAAACAGAAACAATATATGTCTTTCGAATTGAACTGTCGCTTTTCGTTCATAAATTTGAAACAATATGGTGTAAACTTGGTTTGGCAGCTCTACAAAAGTGTTTGGAGAGTTTATAATATATTATTTAAGACTATTGCCTTCAGAATTTCAATGAAGATTTTAGTCTTAAAAAAAGTCTTTACAATAAAGTTTTAGCTAAAATGGTCTTATGCGTGGATTCTACAGTGAAACACATTTTTTCAGTAAAAAATACTGGGAAACCGAAAAGAGGAGAGTATACATATAACAAATACGTTACTCCCCGATTCTGACGATAAGACCATCTTAACTAAAACTTTATTGTAAGACTTTTTTTTTAAGACTAAAGTCTTCATTGAAATTCTGAAGGCAGTAGTCTTAAATAATATATTATAAACTCTCCAAACAATTTTGTAGAGCTACCAAACCAAATTTATGAACGAAAAGCGACAGTTCAATTCGAAATAAATATAATTATTGTTTCTTTTTAATGTCAAAATTATGACTCCTAAGACCACCTATTTCGCCGATATTAACGAAGACAATTTTTTAAGACAACTGACAGATAAGACCAAAGAAGGGTAAATACTGAAGAATAGGTGGCAATATTTTACCCATATAAAATTTGCTATCTCATCTGCCACAAGACAGAATAGGATGGTTATATAAAAAATCCATATGGTTTACTCATATCTCGCTATAGGCACCCCAAATCATCTGTTTATTTATGTGCGCAGTGACAACGTATGTTGACGACTTAATTTTGTGGTTTTAAAATTATTAATTAAAATTCATTAAAATAATAAACAAATTATAAAATAATTAGTAGTTTATGTAGAGTGCGTGGTAGTACATCATTTGATAATTAAAATTATAAACAATTTTAAATAAAATGAAGTGTCTGGTGAAATGTTGCTAAATGCTCATCGAAAAAGAATATTTTACCATCTATAAGTGTTTGTATAAAGTAAAATGTAAATTGTGCTAAGAAACAAGTGATTTGTGATAAATTTATCCTTACTTTATGTTAAAAATCAGAAAAAATTAAGAAAACAATTTTGGTTGTTGGCGTGGGGTGCCTATATTGGTTTCTTGTTTTTGTAATCCCATTGATTTAGATGCTTTCTCTTTTACCCTCCGAATTTGTGACACTTCGTCAGTTGCTAAGGCTCATTCTGTACCTTTAACTTCTTTGGATAAGACTAAGTGCAGAATAAGAATTGAAAGTTTATAGTCTTCGCTAAGACAAAAGTATTTGCTAAGACTGAAAATACGTCTGTGACTGTACGGTAGAATCGGGGGGTTACAGAGCTCTCACAATAGAAAAACTTTTACTTTTGCCTTACAAGTTTGTTTGAAAATAAAACTTGACAAAAAAAAAATTTTCGTTTTTACCTTAAGGAAAAAGTTAGCAAACTCTAAACTTTTGCCTTAAGAAAAGACTAATGAAGTTAGCTAAATTTCAAAATCAGGGTTTTTGTTGTCATTTTCCAACCAAAACATGTTAAAATACAAATAAGTTCTAATTTATCGGTTTATTATATCTTAACATTATAATTAATAATACAAAATACAATTTTAAAAATATTATTAGTATGAAGATAAATAAAACGAAGTTGGTTTCAATTAATTTTTTTTTTCTCATTGTGAGAGATACTCTTTAGGTAAAAGTTTAAGGCAAAAGGTAAAGGCAAATTGTTTTTCTATTGTGAGAGCTCTGTTAGAGTGATAAAGACAAACAAATGTTGCCATAAAATATATTGAGTTTTACACTTTTTATGGCACCATTTTCCCTGCTTACTGCCAGTAAATTTTACTGAATTTTTTTTTGGCTTCTTTCTAACAAGTAAAGGATATATATTTTTAGCTCGTGTTAATTTTACTGAAAAAAATTGTTTCACTGTGGAGTTCACGCATTAGTAGTCTTATCGTCAGAATCGGGGGTAAGTTTCTATTGGTTTCAGGGGTTTAAAAAATAAAAGCCTTTTCAAATTTCCCATTGAAATGTATAGCGCTCCCGATAGCGGCTCCCGATAAATAGGTAGAGCAAAATATTTTTATGTCGATTTTTAATTAAAAAATTGAATGAAAAATATTAGTTTGGAGTTAAATAAATTAATTATATGAAAAAATGGCGCGCTAAGTATAAATTTTGAAATAGCACATTGGGTGCTCTGGATACATCTATCGGGCGCTAATAATAAACACAGCTAATGTTCTAAACCTTAATTGAGCTTTTTTTGTTGGTAAAATGTCTCGCCAATGCCGAATTAATTGCCAAACATTAATTAATATTCATTAAGTAACATTAATTCAACTTCACCTTCGTCCTTGCCTTCTGACGCCATCCAACCTTGCAGCTACTTTCTCTGGTCTACTCTATCTCAGCCCCATCCTTGACGACAATCCACTCCATCACTGCTGGCACGCCGCGCACCTCTTCCATACTCGCCAGTGTCTCTCGATCTTTAGCTACATATGGTATAGCTCGTTCAATCTAACATCGCTGTTGCTCCTCCAAATCCTTGGCCGTTTGCAAACTCTTCTATAGACCGTCTCTCATGCCGATCGCCCTCCATATGACTCTTTTCGATTTTAAATTATTTTGATTTATTGCACGAAAACAATTTAATCAGTTTAGAATGATTGACAATAAGTCACCACTCCATATTCTTATTTGATTAAGTCTCCAAAAATTGGTATGTTATTTAGGAAACAGCCTTTCATTCGAAAGTCGATGTTTGGGAAGCAACCTTGTAATTGTTGAAAAGATAATATGCAATTATTTGTATTGAAATACGTCCAATAATATATTTTTAAGCGTTCGGTTACAACTGACACGCGTTTTATTTTCACGTCTGCTAAATAATTCATTTAATCAGGTCATGAGCCCAGAAGTTAAAGTAAAACATTTGTTTTCCAGAATGGTACAAAACGCGATATTTTATTTCGCGATATATCAAAACGCGATATGATACAGAATGTGAATTGCGAAGAGACGGGAGCGCAGCGACCCACCTGATATAACCCGATCCTAAACACCCGCTCCTTTCGATTTTTAAATTTTGAATTTTTATATCGCGTTTTGTACCACATCGCGTTTTGTACCGTATCGCGTTTCAAATGGGACCCGAAACGATTGGCTCACACAGATTACTGATGCAGTGTATCATGATGTTGTGCTTGCAAATAATTCAAAATTGAACGTAAATTTAGTTGGATGTGCTGAGGTTGATGTACTAGTAAAAGGCAAAATCCATGGCAATATCGCCAATATTGAAAGTGAAATTTTCAATAAATTTGGACTAGTTGCAACCGCAAGTCTAGTGGTCATCATGCTCAGACTAAACCAAACACAAGCATTAACGTACCTAGTTATAGGAATTCCCGAAATGGATTTATTATTAAGTGGTATTGCATCTGAGGTCAAACTTAATCATTCTGGCAGTAACCAAAGAAGTTATGAACCTTGGCCATTCAGATTTGAGTGGTGCTATGCTGATGGACTCGGTCGAAGGAAATTGTTATATTTCTAACATTTATTGGCGTTTTTTCACAAATTGTTCGTATGCTTGTTAAAATCAAAATCTGAAGCCGCTGTAAAGTTCGATTAATTCGAGAGTTTGGTGGAAAACTAAACTGTGAAAACTATAAAATGTTAGAAGCAATGTATTGCCTTGGAATACAGATTACACGGGACCGTGCTGAAGGAAAACTGTGGATCGACCAGGACCAGTATGTAAATGAAATAATATGGCATCCATTCAATATGAGTAAATTGTATTCTTGTGCAATCCAGATTAATGTGCCATAAGAGGAATGTGCCGTATCAGCAAGCAATGGGGTTCATTCTGTTCGCGGCCCAAGTTTATCGATCAGACATTAACTATGCAGTCAGAAATGTCAGCAGATTCTATAATGACACCGGACGAGCTCATTGGTTGGCGCAGTGAAGAGTACTCTGCGGTATTTAAAAGGAACAACAACTTAAAGATTCACTACTGGTTAATGCGATGCTGATTGGGCAGTGATAAAGACGAACATCAATCATCACAATTCTAAAAAATAACCAACTGTCGTGTTATCTACAATGGAAGCAGAATACATGGTGGCGTTATCTGCAATTCAGGTAGCACTCTGGCTTTAATCACTCGTGCGTGAAAATGTGGAGTCTGGTAGTATCAAGATGAACCTCCAAAATACAGTATGTGGCCATTGAATTAGCAACTTTTATAAAATTTAGTTTTTCGGGGAATTCAATATCAATAAAATTCATTTAACAAATCAATATCATTTCATTTATTAAATTAAGATTTAATGAATATAAAAAAATTAAATAACAGTGTAATAGAGGTACTATTTAATATTTAGTCCACATTCCTTTATTCTTGAGCAACATTTCGACTCTTTGTGGCATATTATGGAAAGAGTATATTATGGTTTTTTTATAAATTGGTTGATGAACCATTTGATTTTAATTTCCTTAATCAATGTTTGTTTGTCTGTGATATGTTTTTCTAATAACTGCTTCTTTAGAACAGTCCAAACATCTTCTATTGCGTTCATATTCGGAGAGTTCCCAGGCCAATCCAAAAGCGATATGTTTTTGGAACTCAAATAGTTTTTAACCGATTTGGCGGCGTGACAAGGAGCTCCATCCTGCTGAAAAATATAGCTCCGCCTACGACGAAACAATTGAGGGAGTTCGGTAAAAACAAACTTTATCCAATTTCTGGATATACTTATCAGCTTTCATAATGCCATCTACTACATGAAAAGGCCCACGACCTTTTGCGGTGATACACCCCCATGACAGATGTTGGATGTTAAACCTTTTGTGCAACACAGTCTTTGTTGAAACGTTCATGTGAGCGGCGTTTAACAAAAATATTTCCACCGGCAGTGATTTGGGCCGACGATTCATCCGAGAAACAAACACGAAAATTTGTTCGTTTAAGAAAATTTGTAAAAATGAAATAGCAAACCGGAATTTTTACTTACATTAGACCAATCTGATACTGACAAGTGCTTATATTTCCACATGCAATTCGTTTAAGTATCATGTTGTGCGTTAATTTTTCTTTAATAGTCGGACGGCATTGTTTTACTCCAAATTGCTTAAAGCGGCGTCGAAGTGCTCTCTTCGAAATGTTGATGTCGTATTTCTTTAAAATGCCATTTATTGAAGTCGTTAATTGTGTACGATTCTGCAAAGGTAATTTTAGGATGATTCTGTCTTCCCTTTCGGATGTTTTCCTTTGTTTTCTGTAATTTTCCTTGTGCGGTGGAGCCATGACCTCGCCATTTTGGAGTGAATTCTTAATTCTGGACACAACATGTTTACTGGTTCCAACTATTCTGGCAATTTCATATTGTTTTAATGATGAATGTTCCAATAAATTAGCAGCACGTTGTTTTTGTTGTCATTGTAATATCTGTTTTTCGCCCCATAATGGCAGTACCGCGAAACTCTCAAAAATCACTTACTAAACACAATTGAATATTATAAACTATAGCACCAATACAGAACCACTAACACAATACTTCATAAAAAAATAATTACTCCTCATTTATTACACTATTTGAATAGTAATGTTACATATTGTTCATCAATCGCTCGTATTGCGAAGTACAAAAAAATGAAAAAGTATTCAAAACCAAATTCAAGAGAAATAACGGTAAACAATTTTGTGCGCCATAAACAACGATAGATATGTGCTATAGATTAAAGATAAAATTTTCCGGATATTGCTTGTATTAATAGTGGAATTTTAGAAAATCAAAAGTTGCTAATTCAATGGCCATGTACTGTATTGTATGGCCTCATGAATAGCTTTTTTCGTTGTTGATTGGTTTCCTCTTAACAAGAACGAAACGAATATCACGTGCAGCATCGCTTTAACGGTCAAAAAGGTCTTGATCTTTATAGCGTTCTTACCTCATACTTTAACCTTGACACCAGAAATAGAAGAAAATGTACCCAATTGTGATCTGTATATAAAAATTTCACAAGGGAGGGGTTCAACTCAGACATTTTGCACAAACTTTGTTGCATAATTAATTTATTTCCAATTTCACAAGGATTTCTACCGACCAATTCGTCCATAAATCATTTCGATTTCTTTGGCATAAAATATGTTTTTTCCGTTATATCAACCCCATCGGAATAGTAGATGGCTTAACCTTAAAAATATTCGTTAAGAAAAGATTTTCTTTTGTGCTTATGTACGGACATATCCGATAGGCGCATAAACAATGAACCGAGGCCACCGTAATTGTAACAATTTTTGAATCATAAATCTCCTAAATTCGATTCGATATTGCTTTTGTGGAGAATTTTTTTTATTTATATCAGAAGGGTCAACGATATTACAATTGGTACATGTCCAAGGGTCATTTAATAAACAATGGATTTAGTGACCAAAGAGGGGTTATATTTTTATATAAATGTGTTACATTGTTGTATAATAAATACGACCATGTATATGCAGTTATAGGACAAGGAATTAAAAAAAGTGCGAATTCTATTATCCTTTTTGGTCTAAATTTTTATATTTGGGTTTTGAATATAATAAAGGATTCCTTTCCTGATTGGATATTGTGAATCGGATTTGCTTTTGTTGCTGTTGTTGTACACCGATTTAGATTTATAATATTGACATACGTTGAAATTTTGTGGACATTTTTATTATGCGTTCGGTACAACGTCCATTGTTATTGTAACGCTTTATGAGAATTAATAGTGTTAGGTCCAGTTCAATGTTCAATTAAAATTTTTGACCTTTTTGCAATCTATACCAATATTACGTTATATATTATAAATCTTAATACCAACAATTGCAATATTAATAATAATTGGACGATTTTTTCTAATTTATTACAGATTTTTGTATAATAATTGGATATTATATTCGTAGAGGTTCCCTTTTGTAACTTTGTGAAATTTTTGTTAAACGGTTTGGTATATTCGAGGCGATTAGATGAAAAATGAGATTTGTACAATAAATTGCACGGAATCGATTACCAACGGAAAAATAATTGAACTGAACGTGTGAACCAAAAGATTGTGAAACTGTAACTATACGTTTTAGAAATTTGGGCTGTTAAACAATTCGAGGGAGTCCAAACTCTATCTGCTACAATAAACATTAAACGTCTTTACGATGGCAATGTGATGTTCGGGAAAAGGGGTTTATAACGGTTATTCAATAAAATCCTTGCCCAATTTTTTTTTACAGCTTATTCGGATTCAGATTATTTTAGCTATCTGAGCATTTACGATGATTTTTCAAATTTGTCTTTCTTACTAACCAGTTTGCCATTTTTTCAGTGAAGTTTTTAATGATTTTGAACCAAACACGGATTACTTCAAGTATTTCAATATTTTTGCTGAAATAACTGTAATGATTATTAAAATCGATCACTGTATTCAACAAAATTATCAAACTAAAAGATGATTTTCAATTGGTCCTGATGGGTCGGCCGTTGTCGTTTTGGAAAAATGCATTGATAGTCACACGAAGATGCGGTATAAGAAAACCGACGCTGTGTTTTTTTATTAGCGCCCGATAGCTGTATCCGGAGCAGCCAATTTTCTATGTGAAAACTTATATTTAGCGCGCTATTATTGCATTTAATTAATTTATTTAAATCTAAACTAAGATTTTTCATTCAACTTTTTAATTAAAAATCGATAAAAAAATATCTCGGCTCACTTATTTATCGGGAGCCGCTATCGGGAGCGCTATCCATTTCAATGGGAAATTTGAAAAGGCTTTTAATTTTGTAAACCCCTGAAACCATTAGAAACTAAATCTTACAATAAAAAATTAAAACGCAGCAAAATGAATTTTTGTTTATAACGTCATGTCAAAATAAATGTCATTTAATATATTTCAGGTGATAAATGTTTGTTTTATTGATGAATTTAGTTTTAATTTTTATAGTACAGCGACACCAGTGAATAATAGCTGCAGTTTCAATAGAAAATTGCCATTTGGCTCCGGATAGTGCTCCAATATTAAAACACAGCATTTGCCAGTGAAAAATAAGAGATTACACTACTCGCTACAAGTGGCAGCACTTTCATGAAAGATAATTTCTTAAATAAAATATTAAAAGTGAACCTTAAAATGACAAATTGATTGATCGCCGAAGTAAAGGAACTCGGAATATGAAATCTTGAAGTATAACAATATTCCGCCATTTCTTTAAGAGTAGTATTGGTTAGGGGTTTTAAAGTGAGTTTTGGACAAAATTCTAGGATCTGTTCATGCTGGACTAAACTTGGCCATTTCATAATCAATCCTTACGAAATTTGGTTGGTAGATTGATTTTTGATTGATATGTAAATTTTAGATAAAAATATGGTATATATGTGCATTCTGCATCACTAAAATTGGATTTAATTTTGAACTGGAGAACACTCGGCTATTTCTTAATTAGTAACTGTAAACTTTGCATCGCAAATAGGGATAATTTGGAAATCTTTATTTATTAGAATTTTCACTGTAATTTTTGGATTTTCTGCTCCCATATAAGTAGTTCTGAGTTTCTCTGGCCGATATCTCAAAACTCCCACTTGGCCGCAGAAAAAAAAAATTATACAGTGAAAATTCTTATAACTACTAATTAAGAAAAAGCCGAATTTGTTTTTCCAGCTCAAAATCCAATCCATTTATTCGTGTAGAATGCATAGATACCATATATTTTTCTAAAATTTACATATCAATCAAAAATCAATCTATCGACCAAATATCAGAAGGATTGATTATGAAATGACCAAGTTTAGTCCACGATGAACATATCCTAGAATATTGTCCGAAGCTCACTTTGAAATCCCTAACGAATACTACTATCCAAACTTCATCGTAGCTCGTTAAAAAATGGTGGAATGACGGAATATTATTAAATTTCAAGATTTCGCATATACCGACTTTCTTTAGTTCGGCGATCAATAAATTTGTCATTTTAAGGATCACTTTTAATATTTTATTTAAGAAATTATCTTTTATGAAAGTGCTGCCACTTGTAGCGAGTAGCATTATCTCTTATTTTTCTCACCAAGCCAAGCCACCGAAACAAATAATTGATAAGCAACACGGTTTCCTGAAAAGAAGATCGACCACCCTGAGGGAATTGAACACTATGGAGGCAGAACATATGGTTGATGTTTTTATTTTAAATTTTAAATTTAAATATAAAAGGTGAGAATATCGTTTTTCTTTATGTGATAATATTTTTATTTTTTATGCGGTTGAGGTGATCACCACCGACTTCAGCAACGCATTCAACACCATTCCTCATAAAATTATTTTATTTAAACTATGAGTCCTTGGTTTTTCAGCTCAATTTCTGTTATATGGATCAGCTCATAAATGCAGGAACGAAGGTTTCAGATGATTTCCACGCCATATCCACGTCAGCACCTCGCTACATCAGGAGTACACAGGGTAGTCATCTGGGACCTATATTCTTTATCTTTTTTATATAATACAGGATGATCTATACGATTTCGCCATTTGGTATGCTAAGAATAACCTCGAGTTGAATATGAGCAAATGGCAGTTCATCACGTACGTAAACACAAGCATTTCCCTTCCACTACTACATCAAACGCGATTTTGATGTACAAATTATTTGTGACAACGAATTTTATTTGTGACAACGAATTGAACTTTAGAGCACATATTGAAAATATCACCAACAAAGCAAAATCTATATGCTTGGTTTCATGTAACGTTGGTTAAGAGTGATTGTTTGAAAAATACCTTTTACTGATGGCATTGCCATCTCTGTTATGTCATTGGTATTACATTGGGGGCATTAATGCCCTGTATTAATTGGGCGTTAATGTTTTGTTTTACGTAAACGTTAAATGATTTTGAGAGCGAGACCAATGTGTACCCCAAGGCGTGTGTACGAGTGACTGAAATATAGAGGAATATCTATATATGTATCTATATGTTGTGTTTTATTGTTTTGGTGCGTGCAGCTGATGCGGGTGAGATGGAGTATGCAAGTGATCGTGATGCGATAAGATGTCGAATGTTTTTTATATTTTGGAGCCAGATTAGCCCAATAATTGTGAAAAGTGTAATAACTTTATTAAAAAATCAGTATAATACTAAAATTGTTGGTGTTAAAATTAGTAAACATTAAAAATTTAATTAATTAATTATGTGTGGATTTAATAAAGATGTAATATTATACGTAATATGATATATTATACGTATATAGATATACATAAAGGGTGTCGGCCATTGGAATTTTTTTTTTGATTATTGTTATTTGAACATGTTAATCCTCAACCAGTGGGTAACATCGTGGATACAGTTAAGGCCATGTCAACTTATTTATTATCGGTCCTGCGGGTTTTTTAAGGGTGCTCAGTTGAGGCCACTTAATTTGTATTTACCGGTGGCTGGGCCGCAATGGTGGAGTGAGTAACGGCACAAAAAGTCGCAACGGTCCGGGTGTGGCATCACCTGCGGCATGTCAGCCTTCAGGCTCTACAGGAAAGGTACATTTTTATTTCATTTTTTATTTAAATATCACAATTTCCATTGTTTTTGATTCATAAAGTGTTATAATCGCGCATCGATTTGCGGTGGTCGTCATTCAAATTATTCACTTTCGGCGATAGTATTTTTGGTGTTATCCGATTTGGATTATTTCCGTGGTGGTCCGCGACCATTTTTTTTTCTTTTGTATCAATTGTTTTGTTGTTTTTTGAAAAAAAAACCGCACTCTGATTCCCATTGGCATTTGGTTTCATTTTCTTTTTCCTTTATTGGTCGGGATCCGTTTTCCGGTTATTATTATTAGATATTTTTACCAAATTTGTATTCTTGTAAATAAAATGAAATATTAAATTTTTCGGTTCGGTATGATGGGAGGGGGATTCTAATTCTGCGCCGCCCAACTAACATTTTGCCTTATAAAATGTCTTTTAAGAATATTTTTCACTTAAAAGAGCCCTAGAATAACATTCTCCAAGAATGTTTAAAACTGAATACTTATTAGCTTCTTGTCAAAGAAATGTCGATTTATAAACTATATTATATTCTTACATGTCATTTTTACACCTTGCCAGATTCTGTTGTAAAGCTGTTTCTTACACCTCACTTAGTATACTCTTATTGTTTTTAGTGGAAATTTTTCTTAGCCAAGACATATTTAGTCTTACAGTGCTCTTAATTTCTTTCTTTATAAGTGTTCTGTAGGATTTCTATTGAACAAGAGTTTTATAAGATTAAAACATAAACAAATCTTTATGGGGAACGCTATAAGATTTATTGTTTAAATTCTTTAACAAGAGCCTTTAAAGTGTGTTTCTTTTAGAAAATATGACATTTGTTTGAGTACCGCAGAAAACAAAACTTAATGCTCGACTTAACTCTAAAACTAATTAATGTTATAAATCGATTGTTAGATATACATATTACTGTTTTATTCAGTTTTTTTATTTCAATAATATAGTAAATATGTCTCTAAATATAAGCCAGTGGCAAAATATTCTCCTAATTGTCTTGGATAAGTTCTCTTAAGAAAAACTCATATCTCTCCCTTATTACATATTTACTTTATTCTTACATAGGATAAAGATAAAAATATTCTTTAAATACTCTTAGATGTTTTCTATAAGAAAAACTCATACTTTTCCCTTATTACATACTTACTATATTCTTACATAAGAAAATAATTAAAAATATTATTTTAGGTGACATTTCTGTCAGTGGCGAGCTCAGGGTAAACGCATTTAATTATTTGGTGATAAAGTATACAAATACACAGTATTGCAACAGTATAACCGAGTTGTTGTATCAGGTGAATCTGGCCAAGTCCAGGACATGGTGTAGAATTTTTTACATATTTTGCTGGTTAATTTATATTTATTTCTTCAATTTTACCGAAGTATATAAACTCAAGCCGACCCTGGAAACTAATTTAAACGTTTTCTTATGAGACACTTATAAGATATTTCACGTAGAATGTCATTTCGTGCATATTGGTTTAGGAATTTCCATTATGGAAAAAGCATCCATTTTATAATTTTTTAGAAATTTTTTTTTCAAATGGAATATTTTTGTATATTTTGGCAATTTTAGGAACTTAGCAAGTGCTTTTATAGAGTTTCCTCTCATAACAAGTACTATGTACTATTTTAATTAGTCCATTTTATGATATTTATTTTTTTTTATAATTTTTATTTTTTAAATAATAATAATTCTTTATTTTATTATTCGAATTTTTAAGAGCGCAAAAAAATTAGATCTGGTAGCTATTATTTTTAATTGAAAAATTTCAATTCGCAGCTAAATTCTATGCTAATTTCAATGTAAATTTTAATTATATAAAAAGCAATTAATTTTTCAAGCATTATCTGTTTTAATTTAATTTATCTGTTGTAATTGTCAATGATAATAACAAGTTTGTTATAAAACTGAATTAAGAATTATTAAAGTTGTATAATCCTATAACATAATTTCCAAAGATTATAACAATATAGGAATACAACGTCAGTCTTAAAACGCTGATACATAAGAATTTATATATTCTGATAACAAACTCACGAAAGACTACTCTCTGGCTATTCTTATAACTTATATCATTCTTTCACAAGAAAGATAAGGCTTATATGATACTTATATACACCTTATATGTCACTTATTTTAACCTTATATGCCCAAAAAGTTCGCCAGAAGACTCTTAAAAGTTTAATATAAGATGCATTTTAACTCTTATATGACGCTCATAAATTTCAAAATTGTTAGTTGGGCGGTGCCATATTTGCAGGCCGAGCTTGCCACTTTATCTCTCTGGCAGGACATCTACAGGGTCGGAGTGCTGACTCCAGCATATGTGTCGTCCATTCGGCTACGACCGTAAAATCCACACGGTTTCCTCGTGGCACTTCGGCGGTCTCATGCTGTCGAAGTGTGAATCGTGGGGGATTAGCTGGAGGTCTCTCCGTATGAAGAAAGACCTGGTTTGTTGAAGGCAACGGCCTTTCGAGGTCGATGGGTCTTTCGAGGGAGGGGTCTCTTTAGCAGACTGGGTACTTATCATTTGGGGAGATCCAGTCGTTACCGGATGGACACACCTGGTTATTATTAATTTTATCCCGCTCCTCAAGTCGTCACATTCTGGTCGACTTAATATTTTTTTTTTTTTTTTGTAACTATTGCCAAAGGCTTTATTCTTGAATCTTTCTTTATACGAAACTAACAAGAAGTGCGAAATTCTTAAAAACTATATTTTATTTTAAATTAAGCCTTCTATGTTAATACTTAATATCATTATGCATTATTATTATTAGATTATTATAATTTACTTAATATAATTTCAGTTTTTCTTTAATTTTCTTTTTATTTTTGTTTATTCAGTTCTACGGTGTAGGCCAGGAGCACGCAAACCTCTATTTTCCCCACGAAAATGCTTAGTGAAAATTGCTCTTTGACTGCGAGCCATCAATAACAAAATTAAAATAAATGTTAATTCTCGTGCATTGAGATCAGTACTCAGCTTTAGAATCACGCATTATAGAACTGATTATGATCTGATGAGCCCATTACTATAGGATGTTAATGGAAGCGAGGTTATTAGCAAGTTTTCTATCCCTTTGTTTAAAAATATGAAATTTTTACTTGATGTTACTTTAATTTTAGTATTCATCTTTCTTGCGACGGGGTATCACGCTTCTGAACTGCTCTATCTAATTTTACATTTAATCTTTCTGGTTTGTCGTTAGTTTTATAAATATTGTTCATTTTCCATTGTTTTAGGGAGAAATAATTGGTCGTTGGGGCAACATTCCAAAGAATACGACTTCCCGATTTCCTGTTCGGTTTGGTGCATCTTGGCGTGGTTGATCGACAAAATGTTTAACATTTGCTACGCCTTGATTTCGTTGTTACGGTTGTTCAAGATTAACAATACTAGCATCGGTGGTAATAACAGCTGTGTCATCAGCAAACGTTCCTATTCTAGCTTCTTCTATGTTTGGTAGATCCCCTCCCAATATTTTCTTTAGATTTGAGTATTCCCCTTCCTATATCTCACCTGGAAGTAACTATCGTTGATGTAAGACTTTAGCAATTTAAAATCTTGTTTTGGCAAGGAGCTTAAATTCCAGACCACGGTGCCAAACCTTATCAAATGGCTAAACTACACGTGTAAGAATATTGCAGAACATACTTCCTTTTTGGTATATAATTTCTGCTCTCTATAATTGGCTTTAATCTCTTGAGAAACAGTCTCTCGAAAATCTTTGATGTTGTTGTTAACAAAGAAATAGGCCTATACGATGTTTTGTCGTTTAGCGATTTATTAGGCTTTAGAATCATTATGATTTTCACTACGACTCCTCTGTCTCGGAACATAACATAGTCTAAAGATAGCATTGATTTTGTGCTGTAGTTTCCTTAGTGCTTTTTCTGGTAGAGCGCTTTCATTTTAGGCCTTTATAAACCTCTGGTGGCTTTCCATAGGGAATATTCTGTGTTAGGTCTACCTGTCAGATTACTTAGGAAAGAAGCTTGCAACTGACTCATTCTTAATTTTCTTTATAAATAGTTTAAGTTTGTTGCACAAGTTGTTTAGGATTGTTTTGTCTTCAGGGGCTCTAGTTCTCTGCCAAGTCTTACGAGCTCTTCTTTTTTCGTTAACCAACTCTCTCTCACTTCAACTGAATAGTATATACTTTTTTGTAATATTTCTTGCTGATCAGAAGTAGTTTCCCAGGCCGCTTTTTGCACACTTTCAATGAGGTTTTCCAGTTCTTCTTCTATCATGTATAAGTATTGGAGATCTGCACCTATATATTGACGCTTTTTTCGACTAGCTGTTGAAAGTATTCCCAGTTGGTTTTGTTATTTGTTAGTCTTGGTGGGCTTGCTTTCCTTATTACTGCGTCACTTATTGTCATTAAAACTGAAGAATGGTCTAACGATAGCCTTTCTTCATTTTCAACTGCTAAGTAATTTTTGGAGATACCTCTTGATTTATAGAAATTCAGCGAAGGTCAGGAATTTTATTTGGGTCCGCAGGACCAGTAGGTTGGCTTTTTCTTTCTCTCTCTCTCTCTCGCTTCTCTCTCTCTCTCTCTAGCTTTGGCATCCCATGAAGGGATTTTGCCTCCAGCACTATGTTCCTCCATCCTTCTCGGTCCCGGCTCTCGTCCTCCAATTTCGCTTTACATCCTAATACGAGTAGATCTTGTTGTTGAAGGAACACTTTGTTAATCATTCGTTGTTGGTGAGACCTTGTAACGTAACCGAGCCATCTAACTCGATTAGATTTGATGAAGCCGATAATATCGTGGTTCATGCGAATCCGATATTCATTGTTCGCAACTTTAATTGGACCAAAAATTGAACGAATGACTTTCCTTTCGAAGGTATAGATACCAATCTACAATCGTTATAGGTCATGGTCCAGCTCTCGCTTCCGAAAATTAGCACAGGTCTTATGAGTGCTTTATAAAGTGCGAGCTTGCACGGCTGCGATAGGTGTTTAAATCGTATTAATATTTTAATTGTGATTTTACAAGATGTACCACGATAAAAATCTCCACAATAAAAAATACGTCCGACTTATATGAAGAACTAGCACCGGAAGAAGTATTTTTTTATTATCTCAAAAATATTTCAGTATACATCGAACGAACGTACCAAAAATGATTGACAGTTTGACATTTCAATAATTCAATGCTCCCACTAAATGAGAACTCATCAAAAAAAAAAAATATAATTTTGAGTTATTTGAATTAAATACATTGCAAATCTTTTAAATCTTAATCGTCGAAATAGTCTTGTAGAGTTTTGAATCTATCGGATGGTAGTGGTTTAGTGAAGATATCGGCCAATTGATCTTTAGTACATTTGTATTGTACATAAATTTCTCCTTGTTTCAGTTTCTCTCTGATAAAGTGATATCGAATATCGATATGCTTGGTTCGTTTGTAGAACTCTGGATTATGAATCAATCGAATTGCACTTTGATTGTCTATAAATAGTGTGGAGGGACCATTCACTTCTTCACCGACGTCTTTTAACAACCGACACAACCAAGTTACTTCTGTAACTGCTGCACATCCAGCCATATATTCAGCCTCGGTCGTTGATAGTGCGACTTAATGTTGTCGTTGACTGTTCCATGTTATCGGTCCACCATTGAGCATGAAAACATATCCGGAGGTTGATCTTCGTGTATCGATGTCATTTGCATAGTCCGAATCTGAATATCTAACAAGTTGTTCAGCATTGATTGAATGTTTGTATTCAATTCCTCGATTATTTGTGCAAATTAAATATTTAGTTATTCTTTTTACTGCATTCCAATGAGCATCCGTGTGATTTGACAGGAACCTGCTTACAACTTCCACTGCAAAGGAGGTTGTCTTATATTCGCCGCAATTCTCAGTCGACCAGACTGACAATTGCGGCAAATATAAGACAACCGACGGCTTCTCGATACGGAAAAAATTTTTCTTTTGATTCTTGACTATTGTCTGTTGAGTTAAGATGTATCTGTGGATCAGCCGGAATGCTTATAGGTTCGTTTATTTTAACCTCGAAGGTCGCTTGTAGATGATAAAGTACCATTTTCAGTGCCTCTTTGGTTTCAGCCATGACTAATCCATCATCAACATATAAGTATTAATAGTACTTTCACATTATTGAATTGTCCTCGATAGACACAATTATCAGCATTACTATGTACGAAGCCGTACTTGCTCAGAAAACTGTAAAATGTTGTATTCCAACAGTGTGAAGCTTGTTTTAAGCCGTACAATGATTTTTTTAACTTACGTACCATGTTTGAACTGATGTTCGTCCCGTCTGTTGGGGTCAAGTCTTCTTACAAATTGCCGTATACATGAACGCTGTTTTTATATCGAACTGCATATAATCTCAAAATTATTTCTTGCTGCAACGGAGAGAAGAATTCTAATTGAGTCAAAACGTGTTGCCATTCGGATTTATTTTAACTTTGAAAACCCATTTTAATCCAATAGTACTTCTACCGGGTGGTAACTTAGCAACCTCCCATGTGTTATTCTTTTCGAGTGTATCTAGTTCTTCCTGTATTGACTTCGTTCAGCTTTTCGCTTCAATACATGATATCGCTTCCTCATACGTCTCAGGAATGTTAATCACGTTGCGAGAAACTTTGATTTTTCCAGATTCTTCATCATAAAGGCGATAATTCGTAGAATTTCTGTCGTAGCCAACAAACATTAGTTTCTTGCACTTTGGATCCAGTTTTGTACGAAGCTCTTTAGGAATATGCATGTACGCCTCACATCCAAAAATTTTCGTATGGTCCAATATAGGCTTTTTACCTGTCCATAATTGGTCTGGGGTTGAATCGGGTGCTTGAGTGGTTGGAGTGCGATTTAAAATATACACTGCTGTGTTGATAGCTTCACTCCATAATTTAATTGGAACATCATCGAGCGTGCACTCTCCACGATAGTTCTCATGTCTTGTTCCGCTCTCCCATTCTGTTCGGGTGTATAGGGAGCTGTTGTTTCCAAAGATATTCCATTTTTCGAGAGATACTCCTTGAAAATGTTGTTACATTATTCGGTTCCGATATCAACGTGTAAGACCTTTGGTGGTGACCCGAACTTGTTGCGTGAGTGATTGACAAAATCTTTGAAAGAGTCGAAAGCATCTGATTTATGTTTAATGAAGTAAACGACACGATAACCGGAATTATCATCTTTGAAGAGAATGAAATATCCCATTCCATTGACTGATGGTTGAGACATGGGACAACATATGTCACTGTGTATAAACTCACCGGGTTCGGTTTTTCTGTTTACTATACTGTTTTGAATGGTAACTTGTGACCTTTTCTATAAAGACAAGCTTCTCAGAAAAATTTGTTGATGTTGTCGATACTGACTTTCTTAATGTCTCTCTTGGTTACCATTTCTTTTAACGCTAGCTTGTTAATATGTCCAAGTCTCTCGTGCCATAATTTTATATCTACACTGGCCGTTGCATTCGCTTCAGAGGCTGTGTCCCAAACACTGACTTATTTCAGACTTATTTGATTATTTGACGCCATCTTGAATAAGTCGGTCAAGTCGTTCCAATTCATTATACCGACTTATTTGTGACGTAATATCAAAAAAAAAAAAAACAAAATGCAATTTCTGTTATATGGAAGAAAAAATTTCCTTCACATATTGGTCGTTGCCACTAGATTTGAAAAAAAAAATTGCACGATTAAATTTAGTCAAGGCACATTTTTGGAGACATTTCTGTATAGACATACTTATTCAAATAAGTCTGCTCTCGAGGTGACTTATTGAATAAGTCGGTGTCCACAAATAAGTAGGTGTTTGGGACACAGCCAGAGATAATGATTGTTCGAAATAACAATCGGTATATATTGTTTGATTCTCGAATGGCGCAGGTTACTATATTGCTGTTTTCGTAAACTTCAGCATGAATGTTGTCTTCTTTGATAATCTTCATGCCGGTACGCCGTTATTATACCTTCGGAGAACAAATTTTTCTTGAAATCCGGTACGTATAACACATTTATTATTGTTGATTCGTGCCACTTTTCTCCAATAAGTTTTTGAATTTTTACGGTACCTTTTACTTTGACAACTAGACCTTGATTATTTCCAAGTTTTACTGACGTATGATCATCCACGGTTTCAAAAATAGAAAAATATTCACGTTTATGTGTCATATGCGCGGATGCGCCACTATCCATTATCCAATAATTGTCGTCAATCGTGGATGTTAGTAACATGCTGTCGTCTACAATCGAAAATGCTATGACATTTGATTGTGAATGTTTATTTTCTTTCGAATCATTATATTTCTTTTCTCCTCGATTTTTCATTGGAGCCCGACATTGACTAGCGAAGTGTCCCTTCTTTTGGCAATTATAGCATGTTACTCGAGGTCGATTACTTTTTCCTTCAACTGAATTCCGTTGAATTGATGAACTACTGCATCCTGCCTTAGGTTACTAGCAATGCCGAGTCAGATTCTTCATATGACATTAGACTGGTTCTTCGTCCAAAAGACGTGCTCTAAGATTAGTTACCGCTTGCTTTGCCTCATCCAATGATATCCGCAGGTTTGTCTTAAATTTCTGTACTTTTGAGCCAACCTTCCGAATATATTTGTGATAATCGCTACATCACTGACTTTTTCTCCTGTTTCTTTAATTTGTTGTGCCAAATTTTCTACCTTTGCGATGTGCTGGGAATTGGTGTCTCTTGAAATCTTTTTATATTGATGGAATCGCTCATGCACTGACTATCTCACTCGATGACTTGCAATTTTCAACCAACGTGATTTGATCAAGAGCCATTGCGGAGGTTAAGGTGAACATGGCGTTTGCGTCATCCTTAATTTATTTTTTGTGTTCCTGTAGGATTAATTTATTGGTTTTACTTCATCACCATTCACAATGTCTTGTAGTCTTTTTGCTCGCAACGCACCCGTGATTTGGAACTTTAATTGTCGATAATTTCTACAGTCAACTGCACTTTTCTTTTCGTCGTAGAAAATATTCTTCGATGCCTTTTCTTTCAGCGACCAGAGGTCCCGGGTTCGATTCCCGGTGGTGACAAGGAAAACATTTTCAAGGCTACTTTAGGATCAATGAATTAATCACTCATTATCCAAAATGAAAATATGATTATGAAACCTCGTTTGAGGCGGCCAAATCCCTTGATGGGATATAGTGCCAGAGAGAGAGATAACGAAAGAGAGAGAGAGAGAGAGAGAAGAGAGAGAGAGGGAGAGAGATTTAAGAAGTTTGATGTAGTCTTCTTTTTTGGGTTATATCTGGGTGGACAGTAGATTACTGATATACTGTAGCTCTTGTTATTTTTGATTTTAATAGATACAGTAGGTACTTGCATAGCTTCCTCCTCTATTTTTAATTCTTCGTGGTGTTTTATATTATCCTTAATAAATATTGCTGTCCCGTCTAGCACTTTCTGCTTAATGTAGTGCTTACTAGCACTATCTACGTAATTTGGCATATGAGGTTCTGGCAAAATGACTTTCTAAGATTAGGCATACATCAATTTTTTTTATGTTTAAAAATACTTCTAATTCTGAAAAGCGTTGCACTAGGCCATTTGCATTCCAGGTATAGCAATTCTTGAAGGTAAGAATACAGGTAGTCAATAACTTCTCTAGTTTTACTTGATGCATTCGTTATTCTTTTATCTTGACTCATTGATGTATTTTCTAGTGTTTCTAAGTCTCTGTTCTTGTTTTTTCAGTAACTCGCCCATAGGTTCTAGTATTTGGTCCTGCCAGCCAGATGTGAATTTATAGCGTTTAGCTTCTGAAGTATTTCTTGCAGGACATGGTTTTCCCGACTCGGTGCATTTTTGATATTTTCGGTCTGCTTAGCCATTTGTGCATATGTTATGCCTTCTCTTACTTTGGCGCTATTTAGGGGGATTTGTTTTAAGTAGGATTGCATCCTAGGTTGAGAACTCTTACTTGTTTGATTTCTCTTGTTGTCTCTCATTCTTTGCAGCCCTACCTCGCAGCCTCTATAATTTGCTGGGTGATGATTACCACAGTGTACGCATTTCACTGGTTCGTTGTTACTTTTGTTGCATTCTTTTGATATATGTTTCCCAGCGCACGTTACGCATCTCGGCTCTCTATTATAGTATTTGCGTTAGTGGTTATACGCCTGACAGATGTAGCATTGTGGCATTCTACTGGTATTCTTTTTTAATGTCTCAATCTTAACTTTCATATTAAAGATTGCTTTGATTTCATATACCCTATCAATGCTCTCAGCGTTGTCAAATTGGTATGACATCAAATGGCAGAATGCCGAAAGTCAAAGGGCCGAATATGTCGAAAGGCCGATTTTATTTTTGTTTTTGTTTTTGGAAATATATTTTTTTAATAATTTTATTTAATTTAATTATTTTTTGTACCATATACTTATTATCAGAGGCCTGACATAGGGCCAAATGTTTCAGGTGGCGCATGACAAAATTTTTCTTCACCAAAATGTATCGCTGACTGGATACGTGGAATTTCATGAATATCCAAAGATGAAAAATAGTAAAATAGTTAAATAGTTTTTTTTGTGATAGATGAGTGCGTTTTATGGCAAGAGCGGATAAAAAAAACATCGTGATACTTTTTATAATTTTTGCCCGACTGAATACTATAGGGGCCAATTTTTCAATTCAACCTGAGCAAGCAGTGCGCTGTCGAAAAATACTCTGTGTTTTTTTCTTCAAATTTTACTCTGAACATAATGTCAGTGAAGGCCAGAGAGAGAGAAATAATGTCAGTGTATGAGAGTATGCAAAGTAAAAAACCAACTACTCTATGCACGCTGGATCATTTGGCACTGCACACTGTTCGGGTTGAATTAAAAAATAGAGTCTAGAACTGTATCTAGTATTTAGCCGACAGTCGTTAACGTTGCGCAAGACTTATCAACAAAGTGAAAGATGAGGAATGGTCAAGCTTAAGCTCTTACTGAATACAGCATTAAACTGCATGATTTACTCAATGGAATGATATTTTTCTTCTAAAGAAGTTAACATTATTTTCATTAAAGAGACTAATAAATACTTACAACCGTTAGATATCGCTCGCAATAAAACCATTTGTATATCTAGGTTGCTTAAAGGATTAAAGATAACAACAATTTGGTCCAATATATGTACAAAAATCTGTAGCAATTTATTTCCTTATTACCAACCCAAATGTTCAAGGTTGCAAGGCCCCAAATGTTATTAACATCGGTATTTTATTACGTTACCATATAAAGATTACTAGCAAGACCAAAAATGTCAACCCCTTTTTTATAAAAAAAATTTTTATGACGTTTTCTTTAGAAAATCTTTAAATTTTTTAACAGTTATAAAATCGTTTAATAATATTCACTAATGCAAACTGTAACATATTATCACAATTTAAAATCTAAAAATAATAAAAATTAAAAATTGTTGTGTATACGCAGCCATCCATAAGAACCTAACTGTTAATCGTAATAACTATTTTGTAAAGTAAATAGAGTACGTATGTAAGATCAGTAATTCTTAAGCAATATTCCGCGTAACATTACTGTAAAATTTCAAGTAAATTATTTTAGTAACAACATAAGATGATTCAGTAGTAGTGGCCCTTTATTATGAATAGGTTAACAGACACTGCATTACAATTTATTGAATTTGTCGAAATATGTCATTATATTTTCGAGTGTATATGTGTAAGTACGAGTAAGTACATTTTGAAAAAAAAACCCGTCTACGTATTTATTTCAAACCTAACAAAAAAAAAAACTAAATATTATTGTTAAGTTTCAAAATTTTCGGGAAAACAATTATACGCGGCGGGTTATGTTTATTTATTTTAGTTTACAAAAAATTTGAAATAATTTTAAATATATAAAAATAAAAAATTTCGAAAAAATGCCTCGAGCGCGATAGCTAAAAATTTTAATTGAGTTTTTAAGTAAACTTGTGCGATGCTAATTGATAACAGTTTTGATTTACAGTTCGATTTAAAAAAAAAAAATTTAAAATAAAATAAATAAAAAATCGTTCATGGAAAGTTTATAATTTATTTTTATTCATTTGATATTTTTGTATAAATATAGAAATCCGATATCTTTCCACAGGGTGTAACATGAAATTAATAAACCGTGTATACTTGTAGTAGAGGACTGTGCGCTTGTTTCACGACAATATGATTGGGTGTTTCGTATTACACGGTGCCAGACCATGGTGCATATTGAAGGAGACTGCTTTTTCTACACAACACTGTTTCTCTCATTGATTTCGTCAACACTCAACATCATGACTGTATCAATTTGGTTGACTAAGTTTTCATGTAGTTTGAAAATTTCGTGAAGACGTTCTGTCTCCTTTTTGCCATGCAAAAACTGGGTTTTCTTCAATACGTATCGGTACATAAAGGTTTGCCTTTCTTTATAATATTGCTCTGGTTGGGTTAGGAAGCTTGGCCCAGTCCACTATAGCTGGTTTAATACTGCTCTCGTTGATGACATCCTGTGTATATCATTATCTTTGTTTTGGAGCTGATTATGCGTGAACGGTATTTTTTTTTTTTTTTGGTTTTATTAACACCTAGAAAAACTACTGCTAAGTACGCCGTCTCACTAGTATCGCTAAATCTGTATAGTTTCACTTCCAGTACTTCGTTTCCTTCAAATGTACTACCTAGTCATGTGTTCAGCTGGAATGGGTACAAAGGGCCGAATGTCAAAGGGCCGAATATCGAAGGGCCGAATGTGTCGAAGGGCCGAATGTCGAAGAGCCGAATGTCGAAGGGCCGAATGTCGAAGAGCCGAATGTGTCGAAGGGCCGAATGTGTCAAAGGGCCAAATTTTTTTTTGTTTTTAGAAATATAATTTTTTAAATTTGTTGTTTTATGAAATATTTTGCACATTTTTTTTTATTAAACATAAATTGATTTCTTACGAATTTATATATTTTATTATTTTTCATCTTTGGATATTGATGAAATTTCACGTATCCAGTCAGCGATACATTTTGGTGAAGGAAGATTTTGTCATGGCCACCTGATACGTTCGGCCTTTTGATAATAGGTATATGGTACAAAAAATAAAAAAATAATTAAATTAAATAAAAAAATAAAACAAATATGGCGTAAGTGTAGATGACGTATACGATGAGAAAGATGAAAACATGAAAAGTTTTTAAAAAAATTTCTTTGTAGGATTATTTATCTATCCTTTTTATGAGGTGCAAGCCAAAAATTTCGGACAAATCTTGAACGGCCGGCATTTTGAAATGCAATAATTGTCGAGGCTAACGGCTTCCATAACTCTCGCTCGACGTAGGAGCCGGGATCTGCGAACATATCGCACTGCGTGCCGCACGTAGGAGCGGATTATATAGAATCTCTTATTGACACCTGCTTTAGTAGGTAGGTATAAAAAATTTTAAATATTAAATTTTGTTTTTTTAACTATAAAAAAACAAAATTTAATATTTAATATTTTTAAAAAAATCCCAACTTTTGTCGGAATATGTAAGGTTTCAGCAAAATCGAGATTTTGAAAATCACAATTCAACATCAAAATCTATTAAAAAACTTATCATTATTTATTATTTTTTAACTTGTCACCAAAAAAAATTTAAAATAAAAATTTTCCCGGAAAATGTGATATTTTTTCAGTACCTTTTGGCTTGCACCTTCTAAAAACGATAGATACACAAAGAAACATTTTTTAAAAGTTTTCATCTTACCTGAATTTCGCGATTATACGTCATCTACACTTTAACCAAAAATATAATTCTAAAACAAAAAAAAACATAAAAAAAAAATTCGGCCCTTCGACCCATTTGGCCCTTCGACACATTCGGCCCTTCGACACATTCGGCCCTTCGACATTCGGCCCTTCGGCACATTCGGCCCTTTGAAATTCAGCCCTTCAACATTCTGCCCTTCGACATTCGGCCCTTTGATATCATACCGTTCAGCTGAATGGCCAATCAAGTGGTCGAACAGTTGGGCTTGCATCGGACAGGAACGATTGTTTTGTGTGTGTGTTCGTCTGACTGCATTATGTATTGCGAATCGAAAATCATTTTCATTTTGATCCCTCTTAATTCTAAGTAACTTGATCGTGCCGTTTTGCTTAAAGCGATATTGGGCTGCTTGTTTGTGATGAATCACTTTGTAGGATAGCACAAACATACTTTTTCAGTATAACTAGCTCTTCGGCAGATGAATTTGCGGAGAATAGTAGGTTAACTGCAAATGATTGATTGATACAACATATGTCCAGTTCGAGTACAGATGACCTTCTCGAAATCTTATGAGAAGTCGAATTCATACGGACTAGAGATGCAAAAACAGAAGAATAACCCACAATGAGGTTTGAACGGTTGAGCCTGTCAAGAGCATACCGTTAAGTAATGGGTTCTAACCATTTTTGATGAAGCGCTAAATACTATCCTAAGTTTGGCGGTAGTATTTTGAACTTGTAATACACCATGATGCTGTATAAAGTATGAATTGATATCGACCGGATCTTCCACCTATATCATATTACCCAGCTTGCTGTATTCAGATAAAAATTCATTAGGCAACGAAGCTTTGGCACGCGTTTGAATCGTATGAACAAGGCTTGTTACTGAAGAAAAGGCTATAGACGTAGTGTTTCCTTTTAGTGCTTGATACAGGCTGCTTCTTCTGCTCTCAACTCATTTTGTTTGGAATCGCAAACCTCTTCCACCGTCTACAATCGCCGCAACGTGTTATTTTTATAGAGGAGGGTGCAGTGTGTTTAGATTTCTTGGTCTTCAGTGTTAGCACTTCCCCCAATTATCTACCAATTTTACTTTTGGTCAACCAGGATGCTGATGAGTGATTTTAGTCCACCTTAATCCACTTCTGCTCAGCAAGTTGCATAGTAGATAGTTACTTCCCTCAAATCTAATCATGCAGCTTCATTTAATCATTATGGTTTTGTAGTTGTGGTTTGATGCGAATTGTGACAATACCTGGAGATGTGGTAGCTAATGTATTACCAATGCCAGTGATAATCAGTCGCCCATTTCATCCCTTTAAGCCTTATTGTCGTGAACATGGTTCGGTTATAAACAAGGCTTGTGATCCGGAATCGAGTAATGCACTTAATTCTCACTCGATTCCATAATTGCAGCTTGTAAACTTTGTATCTTCGGCTCAGTGAACGCTGCAAGTGACAAACTTAGTTTTCCAGTCAGCGGTGGTAGCTTCATCCATATGCAGTGACTTAAGATGGACTCTCGTGATAAATGGCGCAACTTGGTTTTGAGTTGAGGTGAACTTAACACGGTGCTCAATATTAAGGCAGTTAAAGCATCGATTGTGTGGGCAAATGTGCTGGCGTTTTTATGTTTGGTAAAACATTTAGGGGACTAGTTTTGTTGCGTTGATTACGTGATATTTTACGTGAAATGTTATATAGAAAAACCTATATAACATTTCACGTAAAATGTCACGTAATCAACGCAACATGGGTTGGGCTTGGTGGATGGAAATGGGATTTTTAAATGATTTTGGGAAGAAATTCTGGAATATGGCCACGAAAATTAGAACTCGATCAATTTTTAACTGATTATGATGGGATTGTGTATGTTGGATGGAAATGGGATTCTTATTGATTTTTGAATAAGTTTTGGAATATGGCCACGTGGAACGGAATTTAATAATTTTTTAACCGATTTTGCTGAAATTGATTATGGTGGATGGAAATAAGATTGTTTAATAACTTTTGGTATAAGTTGTGGAATATGGCCATCTGGGACGGAACTTGGTAATTTAAACTAGGACGGAGCTCGGTAATAAGCAGGCGTCTTTCTTAGCAAGCGGCTCGTGATTTTAACATGTATCTGATAAGGCTGAACGCCTTAACACCAATCACCAGTACGTGACCCACTCATGTAATTAGTGGGTTGAGCAGCAGGCCAACTAAATACTCTCATATCAAACCAATTTACGAACCTTTCTCCCCCGTTTGGGGCTCGGATAAATTTATAGACTATTCTTATCAACAACAACATCGAAAACTGTTCACGGGAACATGGAATATGATGTCTTCTAAGACCTTGAGATTTCCAGAACCTTTCGAACCATGCGGAAACTTATACTTTTGAAGTACTTGCAATACAAGAGCCTGGTCTGTTAGTTAATTTCATGAAACAACCAATAATTACACTCTCCACTACAGCAAAAATCAGAAAAGAGGAAAATTATGATTCGGTTTCTCATTTTCTGGCGAGTAGAGCAGTTTATCATTTTATAATCCTATATTTATCCAACGTACCGAATTCCATCATTATTGGTTAAGTAATAGCGGCGTCCCGTTCCAGGTGGCCATATTAAAAAAAAATGTCTACAAATTATTAAGGAATCTTACAAATCCAATCCCATCGTAATCGGTTAAAAACTTCCTGAGTTCCGTCCAAGGTGGCAATATTCCAAAACTTCTTTCATAAATCATTTATAAGAATTCAATTTCGATCTAACAAACCCAGGATGGGACCCCCATATTCCAGAACTTTTCAAAAATCACTTAACAATCTCATTTCCATCCAGCATATCCAATCCCATCATAAAATATATAAAATAAAAACGCATGCTTTAACCATAACGTCGGATCGTTTATAGAAGATTCTGCCAACGATTGGATCTAATCCGGAAACCACACCATCATGAGAAGGTATGAACCTGAATTAAACATATGGCTGTCTGAGATGCCGCAAGCAGCAACTTAAGCTCAAAAGATACTGCTAGAGAAATATGAGATGGTGAATAAACAACTTCTCTGAAATAACCCTAAGAAGATCGTCTCAAGGAAATAGTGACGCCTGATAAATTATGCAGAAAGTGTTGAAATAGACTAGAGGCTAATTTGGGGATGCGGTCACCGTACGAATCTGAAACCTCACAATCTAGACCAAAAGCAAAACCAGAGTTGGACCCATCAACATTAGTCATATCGAAGATTTGTATACTCGATGCCGGTAATTAGAAGGGATTTCAAAAAAAAAAAACACCGGGAGTTCCTAAAATATATTTTCTAATTGCAGACAAAAATGCTTTTTGTTGTTGTAAGCTGAGAAATTATAATTATTCAATCCACAGCAACGTCCCTCGGCTGTGAGCAAATTGGAAAGAATGCGAAGCACATTTTGTTTGCATACTGTTAAGGTGCAAGGTTATTTACCGAAGGCAACAACCTCAACATCAACCGCATAAGCAACCACCTAAAAGTCGCACCCTTCCATACGTTTAATAACATCATATTTATGACCAAGTTCCAAAGAAAAGTTTGTAATACCCAACTTTACGGTGTGCCTGTACTCACAAATCTGCTATTGGAGGTCCCACCCAGGTTGGAAAGAACCCAGCCTTTTAGCATTTGATTAACACAGCCCCAAATCTACACTCGTCCACGCACAGAGAGTATAGGTGCATGCCATGATCGCCTCTAGTCTGACGTTGTTAAAAGCCCCCTATATATTCAGAAAAGTTATCATGGAGTATTCCGTATGCTCAGGGGATTCCTCGAGAAGAGAAACAAAGGGGTGGGGAGCAGTCTCCACTGATTACTCCTTGCAGTATACATATGATGAAATTACGAAAGTCTATTTGGCTTAATCCAACTCCTAATGTGGGTTTCTATCTGTCTTCCCAAAATTTTTTAGTATAGGAAAGAGGCTAAACTTATAGGTCTAAGGCCTTTGGGACTGCAATAAGAGCCTTGGGTATAAATATCGCATTTACTTCAGTCCATTTACTAGGAATTTGATAGAGTCCTAGACTGAGTTCCTTGAAGATAACTTCCAGCCAGGGTAAGGTTAAGTCATTTGTTTGCTGGACTTCCACCGCTAAAGCTAATTATTAGTCCACAAGTTTTTCTCCTGCTTATAACCTTGTTTACAATGACTCTCTTGTCTCTCTACCTGGAAAGTGAGTTTCCAGTCATAGCTCCAAAGATCTGCACTAGTTACAGTCCAAGAAGAACACGGTCATTGGAATGGTGGAACTTAGAGACCGTACTTTTGGGCAGCGTAGATGTCTCAGAGGACTTTTCCCAGATTTTCAGATTATTTTTAACAAGAATGAACATTTTACATACCTATATATCACCATCGACCCAAGATACTTGGACTTGGACACTGTCTATCTCCTTTGCTCCAGTTAATCTGCAGGAATCTCAACATTAGGTCAGCTCCTTTACTTCAACCTCCACCACAGTTGCATGAGAGTCCTCCTCTAACTGTGATTTCTCCAGGAATCCACAAAGTAATCGCATAGAAAAAGATATCTCCGTGTATGCATATAGAGTGTCGTCAGCTGTGGCCTCTACCGGTATCGATGCCCTCAAGATGTCATCTTCATCTTTCTTATGAAACTTCAACAGCATCTTCAAGCAGCCATCTCTATCTAATATGATACTAGCTAACTATGTATAATCAGCATTTGGTACTACTCAGTCAATCTCTACTCGGCGACTACTTTTAGTCTAGCATCAGGTCAGACTTCACCTAGGCTCCCTAAAGCCTTTTCGTACAGGGTCAATGACCATGTCGGTACAAGATGTCAAAGTGACACGATTCCACTTCCAGGGCCATCGATTCCAAGGCCTTCTCCACATTCCTCAAATTGCTGGACGGTATATCAGTCTCCGTGGACTCTGTCAATGACAGCCACCACTCTCTCGATCTCTGCCTCTTGGGTATAGAGATTCTTCAGAAGAACACTGGTTATAGGAGTTGATTTAATGGAAGGCTTGGTGTAGCCTCGCACATCAAAAGAGTTGTAGAGAGTAAAAAAAGGTTTTCTTTTTGTTCAAAAGAGTAGCCAAAGAAAGGTGGGGTTGGAACAACCCTTTGCTAAGATATACGATGGCCTAGTGGTTGCATCCATAACCCGATTATATACACATGTTATCGAAACATGTGAAATTCGCGTAGATACGACCTTTCTGATACGGGCAGTTTCGAATATGGTGTGGTCATAGCTCGATTTAGTCGATTATGAACGCTTTTAAACCATTTGAAATATTTTAGTTGTTAATCGTTACTGTATTTAACTGAAAGCGACAAGGATCGTAATAAGTTTTAACCTGACCTAATGCATGTGAAGTTTATCCTAATTTTATACTAGATTAAAAAAAAATGGCGTTTAGTACTATTTTAAGAAAAACTTCACACGCTTATATAGAGATGTGAATTTTATGCTAAATAAATAAATAGCATAAAAAGTGGGAATGTATTAGTGAATTGCAAACATTTAGGCGATTTAAAAAATTTAAATTATGTATACGATAATATCTGCGAACAACCGAGTATTTGTATGATTTGCTTGTATAGCCGGATTCAATAGTTCTAAAAAATGGAAATACAACAAAATTGGCTGGGATTAGATATGCTCTCGCTCACTAAAACTTAAAGAAGAAAAATACAATACACAGTTCGATATTTTTCTAATCGGTTTCCCAATAACTAGTATTAGTAAAGCAAATATCCGTTCACTAAGCCGAATCATGAAGCTCTAATAAAATCTACACTCTCAAATTTGGCCTCGATCACATCTACCCCTAATTCTGTTCATTTACTCAACTTTAGCGTAATACTAAACACATTTCCAGGCTAGGAAACCGATGGGCAAAGCTTGGAAATCTGTTTAGTATTATGCTAAAATTGAGTAAATGAACAAAATTAGGGGATAGATATGAGCAAGGACAAATATTAGATTTATTAAATTTAAAATTTTTTGGATTTAAATAGTAGTAGTATTTTATTAGAATTGCTTTGAATGTTTAAATATCTTTAATTATAAAATTAAATTTTTTTTCAATGGTATTTTTGCAGTTAGTTTGAAGTAGACTATTTTTTATTATGAACGCCTAAATGTTCTCTTTTTACACATACATTCATAAAACGTGTTGTTTTTGTAGTTTAGGATAAATTTAGTATAAACTTCATACCGGTCTGACCTAGCATTCTGAGCTCGGACCAACAAAACATAATAAGAACGTCACATTGGGATACATATTGGATGGGTTCAAGTGGGCTTGGACGGGTACATGAACCGAATTCGTCATCTTATGGTTTACACAAAAACCAAGCAAAGAATAAACAATTATTCTAATTAAGATTCCACCCATGCATTTTCCGACAAAGAAACGTTGAAACTCAACGGAAAATGATTTGCGTTTGTATTTCGGTATAGTCAAACCCGGTTTTTCATTTGTTTATCCTCTCTAGAGTTCTATACACAGCTTCTCTATATAGATACGTCATATATCCCGAGGATTTCATCTCGTATGATACACACACACTCACATCTTCATATGTACATATATAATTCTTCTGTTGCGATGTTATCAATGCATAACTCAAAATATGTGACACAAATACATAAAATCCATGTTATATGCGATATGTACGTACTCGTATACAGTAGGAAAAAAACCGGAAAATTTAGACGTTCGAGTATAATGATGAAAAATGAAAATTTTCCAGTTTTTTGAGCTGTTTTTCCTTTTTTATTTAAAAACAAAAATAAAGAAAAACAAAAAAGAAAAACTCAACTTTTTTGGTTTCAAGAAAATTGAAAATGGTAAAATTATTATTTTGGTTCGCTCGTTCGTTCGTTTGAGCTTTTCAGCATAATTTTTATGTGTGCTTTTGCGAGGCTGTGTATATTATACGAACTTCGTATACGTGTATGTGTATCTACATATATAGAGTATAGAGGTTTTAATAAACACACGAGGGGGAGTGGTGGTAGAGTGAGAAGATGCGGGGATTTTATTTAAATAATATAAAATCGATATCACATTCGACGTTATTTCGACATTTGGGTGAATAAAATTTTCATATCATACAGCAGAAAATTTTGTATGTACTTGTATATCGTACATGCGATAAAAAGTACCTACACACCGCACACAACGATTATTATTATCATAAGTATGAGATAAAAAAAGCACAAAAAAGCTTTATAAATTTTGCTTCGCTACCTTATACCGATTTATACAATGTATGTATGTATGTGTGTATGTAGTTTGTTTTGTTTGGTGGTATTAGTAGTTTTGTGAATTATTAAGCAGCAACATGTGATGAACTTAATTTTCTTTGTTTTGCAGAAAAACAATTCGAATTTTTAATTTAGTGTTTTTCTAAACTTATTTTTGGCGAATTTATTGTTGCTGTGCTAAACGAGGGGTTCACAAGACAACGCGGTGCGATAGCGATGCAAATGAGACATGGTAGGAAGTTGAATGAACTTAATATGTTTCCTTAAATTATACCTCCAAGGCAATTACATCCTACATAAGCGGATATTTAGATATATATCTATAGTTTTTCACCCGCACCACCCTGCGATTATCCTCCTATTTATTTACCAGAAGCCATTTATTAGATACGATTTACTTATTACGAAATTTAATATCTCTATATCGATAAATCTAGGACAGTTTCTAAAATTGGTTGTATTCTAAGTAGTTTGTCATTAACTCACATATTTAATTCTTGGAAAAGAACGCGTTCGTTTCGCTCTTCAAGTGGAAAATTTGATATGACAACAATAAACATATTTTTATACTTTAATCTAAACAGTTTATTTATTTGGGCTTCTGAACAATTAAGATTTATATAAATATTGTAGAATGGTGGATTATTCACGTAAATATTTTTAAAAAGCAATCCACAGTACATTTAAATACATTTAAATTCTTATAGTAGTTTTACAGGTTTTGCTAATCTTTTAGTAGCTGTGTGTACACGTTTGTGTCTGACACGATTCCCGGAATCATATCTGTGCATCATTATACACTACCTGAATTTTCAGCTTGGGCGCTTTGGCCATTGTTGTTACTCATAATCCAAGCTGTTCGAACCAATATGTAATGTTGTATCCGCCACTCCCAGCTCATCTATCTCCAGGTCTTAAAAGGCTTAGAATACTCCATCGCCTGTTACAACAAGGTAGACAGATGCCAGTGTGGCATTGGGTTGGCGGCGTCATGACTATAAGCAGAATTCCCACTGCATCGCCGTCACTACATCGCGTACTTCATTTAGATTTACCCAGGGAGCACCGCGAGGAGAATGAATTTAGGACTTTGCTCTCCTATGAATTAATTATACACCTATTTGTAAGTTTACTTGTAAACCGTGGTCGGCATGGATTCATTTCAGAATCTTGTTCAAAATATATATTAGAATTACAATATTAAATTGATATTAATTAAGAATTAGCAGAGTTCTAACCAGCATAGCCAAATTTAAGAAGTGAATCCAATCATAGAGAATCCAAATGCCAAAACTCACTTCAGGACCTCTATCGACACGTTAAAATTCAATTCATTCAACACTCTAAAACTTCAAAATTCCTTATACTGAGTTTCTTGACTCCAAGGTCAACCAATTTGATAATTTATGGAATACTTTTAAAATTTTATTCACAAAAGAAATCAAATAAATTTATTAATTATAGAAAAATAAAGATCCCTGCATTTTGTAAAAAATGTTCGGGATGGCCAACACTCAATTCCTCAAGGTATCTTGTTTAAAACCCATTTATGCCCAAACTACCAAAAATGGTTCTTCCATAAAATCGATCGGGATTTCTCTCTGTAAATCGACTATAAATTTCTCAAAATAATTTTACTTTATTTTCGACATAAAGAGAAATATGAAACAATTGCCGTAGTACAAAAAAACTTCTAATAGAGCGTGCACGTGCGATTAAAATTTAATTTTTAATCTGTTTTATTATTTTTATGTGTTGCGATTGAGTTTTATTGAATTAATATAGTTTTGTTAAAAATAGTTATTCGACATTTCGTAAAATAACTGTTGGATAACCAATTTTGACACTTTGGATCTTTTCATGTCCAAGAAACATCTGAACTCTTCAAGAAATTTTGGTCGAGATTGCAGCATGGAGCTACGAGGAAGACATTTTAGTATCATATTCCGGCAGACATGGTTGCAAAATGTTCATAAGAGGAAAACCAAATACGGTTCGGGTTAAAGGCTTGGTAGTTTACGCAAATTTCGATCTTTATCGAGGAAAATTAATTCAACCAGTCACCACAAACAATAGTTTTGGGAAAGCAGTATCAGTTGTCATATAAATTTCAAGTATATTTTGGAAAATCATTTCAAAGATTTAGGTTTTTCAATGGTGTGGAACCTGTATCGGTAACATGTATGGTTCAATGGTGTGGAACCCGTATCGGTAACAAAGCATCTAAATGCATCAGAACATGCAATTTTGTTACCCAGCCCCATAAGAACAACTGAATTGCAAGATACAAGAAACGAGCTAAGGATTAGGGACAAAGCAAGAAAATCGAAGATCGTCGAGAAAGTTCTAAGCAGAAATAGGTAGTTAACAATAATGGTACATGACAACAGCTAGTTTTACAGTGAATTTAATAGTGCATCTAAATAGCATGGTTGTTCGTTTAAAAAGCCGTACTGCCATTACGTACTGCTGGCGAAGGGAGATTAACGATAACTTTGACATTTTCGAATGATTTAACAGATGGTTCGAATGTGTAGTGGACGAAATTAAGTTCAGAATTTTATATGCAAAAGGTTTGCTTGACGGGTTTCTCAAATTGAACAACCGAACTGGAAACAAAAGGACGGGAAGATGAATATTCCACTACGCAAACGTCAAGTAGTTCCCGCCAAAAACATTTAATTTCACCATGCAGCAACATAGTCAAGTATACTAAAGTCGATATCCCTATATACGTTTTCTGGCAATTCAAGGGAGTTCCAAAGTTTCATTGATCTATTCAACGCTGCTGTTCCTGATCAACGCATATAAACAGTCACAAAATTTTGAATTGCCGAAGCGATATTTGTCTGACAAAGCAGCTGTGCTGCCACGTCATCTCACAGTCACTGATGCGATTTATGAAGAAACCATGAAGCGGTTAAATCATAGTAACGACAGATGAGGAATGCTAACTCGGGTGCTCTAGATTGGTGGATTATCTAACTGTTAACCGAAAATATTATTATTATTTTTTTTTTTTTTAATTTTTAATATATTTTCCAGTCAGTTGTCCATCTAGTAACGTTGTCCATTGCTCGTTGAAGATTTTCCACTGCTCTTGGTTGAGATTCGTCCACTGACATAATTACAGTGTCGTCAGCGAACGTGCCGATGAATGTTTTATTCGTCGTAGGTATGTCCGCAGTATAAAGAAGGTAGAGGAGTGGACCCAATACGCTTCCCTGCGGAACTCCCGCAATCGCTGGATAAAAGTCCGAACATGTTTCTTCATGAATGACTCTGAATTGGCGATCAGAGAGGTATGATTCAAGCAGCTGGCAATAGTTTTGTGGTAGCATTTTGCTCATCTGAATCCAAATTGAAAATCAGGAACGTTTACCATTGGCTTTAGACGTTTTAGTAGCAGTTTCTCGAACAGCTTTGATAAGGTCGGAAGCAATGAGATTGGTCTGTATGATGTTACTTCTTCTTCTGGTTTACCTGGTTTCTTTAGCATAATTATTTGGGCCATTTTGAAGCATTTGGGTATACATACTTCAATCTCATACAGGCATTAAATAAGTATGTGATCAAGATGATTGCTTTACGTGGGAGTTTCTTGAATAGACCCGGTGATATTTCATCAATTCCTGGTGCTTTTTTATGATTAAGATTTTTGTCGATTTCTTTTGCAATTTCCATTGGTGTGACCCTCTTAAAGTCCTGAGGGCCTACTATTGCTGTCGATCGTTTTCGTTAGTTCCGCGCTACGAAATTTTTTGTACTACGACTTTCGCATACTATGAACGTTAACGAAAATATGACGTTTAAATCCATTCTGAACATAAATATTTTTGCGGTATGGTCAGAGTTTCTGCAATTATATTGCTTATACGTTGTTGTGAGAGCCCCTTGTGAAAATATTATTCTGAAAGACTTGAATAATTTTGGTAGTAAAATTATTTTGATAATCGAAAGCAGTAGTACCGAAACTAACGAAATACGATAGCAAATAGTTGAACGATTGACGAAAATGAACGAAAACGTTCGAAAGCAATAGTAGGCGCTCTGATTTGGTTGATAAACAGGTGTTACATCAATGTTGGATTGAATGTCATTGGGTTGGAATACTGCTGCTAGCTGTTGAGCAAAGAGTTCCGCTTTTTCTTTGTCTTGTCGAACCCAACTGCCTTGAGCATTCCTTAAAGGTGGTGCTCGAACTACAGGTCGTTTAAATCTTCTGGTTGCTTTCCATAACGAGTACATAGTCCTTATCCATTTCTGGACCTAGCCAGGGTCCCTATTATGAAATTTTTCCGACGTCGTAAAATCCGTCTTGCGTCGGATATTCATATTATGAAACTAAAAAAATCCGATCCGCGCGGATTTTATACTATTATGAAATAAAAATCCGAGTTAGCGGATTTTACGGCAAAATTCAATTGTCAAATCCGACAGCTCGTTAGGTGACGGATATTGTATTAAACGCACGGAAAATAGATCGTAGTTCATATTTTTTATATGTTATTTAATTATTTAATAAGTTTTAAATGTAAATGTATATCTCTATTAAATTATTTTATTCAATTTTAAATGTGACAAGTATATACTGAAAATTTCGAGTTTGACTGTAAAAATACATGTTTCATAATACGAATATCCGCCGCGGATCGGATTTTACGACAACGTATTTTCCGACGGTGTCGTATTTTCCGACCAATTTCATAATAGGCCCCCCGCTTAAGTAGTTATCGAGGCAATTCTGTTTGAAATTTTTGATTACCCTATTGATTTTGTTACTTATTCGATTAAAAGTTGTCTTATCACCGGGATTTCTGGTGAGATGCCATAACCTCCTCGCCCTTCTTCTTGCCTTGATTTGTTCCCTGATTTCAGCCGGGTATTTGACTTCAATCTCCGCTTTGTCCTTTAATTCAGGAGTAGCTAATCTGGCAGCCATTTGAGTGTATTCAATGAAATTGTTTGTTTGTTGTTCCAATTTGCTTTTAATACTAACTTTTAATTCAACTAGCTCTTCCAATTTTTCTCTGAAGATGTCCTAATCCGTGAATCTATTAGTAAGGTTTTGCTTTTTCTGTTTTTTTTTTTATTACTATAGCGCTTATTGACAACAGTACAGGAATGTGGTCAGATGTTAGGTCGTTAATTCCTTCGACTCTAGTGTATCTTAGAGGAATACCTTTTATGATGAAGAAATCCAGTAGATCTGGTATTTTTCCTGTATCCGTTGGCCCCCCTGGGGACAGATATTCGCATTTGTTTTCATGAATGGCATTGAACAAGGTGTTTCCTTTCCCAGGAGAAATAAGCCTGGAACCCCAAGCTGTATGTTTTATATTATAGTCCCCACCAATAATAAATCTTGGACCGAGCTTATTGAAGACGTTATTAAATTGTAACTTCGTTGGTGTATGCCGTGGAGGACAGCACGCTGCTGCAATATTCAGATCTGCGCCATTATATTGGATTGAGATGACAGTTGCTTGCAAATAGTTTTCACGAATATCCTCTTGTTGATTATGTTTGATATTATTTTTAATCAGTACAGCTGAATCGCCTCTGGCTCTTTCACTAGGATGGGTTGTCCAGTAGGAATTAAAACCCCTTATTCTGATAAAGCTTTTGGTGGAGAAATGCGTCTTTGAAATTAGCGCAATATCAATGTTGTTTGTATGGAGAAATATTTCCAGTCCTTGGGCTCGTTGGTTGAGCCCATTAGCGTTCCAAGCTACAATGCGCAGGAACCAACCGAAAATATGGATAGTGAAATGAAAACATTGTGAACCCAAAAACAGTTAGCAAAGATATTCCTGAAAATGGCAATTTTTTTAGGTTTCTGGATGCACTAGTAGAAGCGCTTAATGCAGTTAAACTATCAAATAAATCCATATCTTTCTGCTTCCACGAAAAAGATCACATTCAACAATCCTGCAAATCCAGTTCTGAAGCTCCACCTGAACCGCATATGTTTGGTAAAACATAAGGTCAAAAATTAAAAATCACGTATGTCATCGCAAATTACAAGATGTTGATGGTTATCCAAACACTGCAGTTCCTTGCGGAGTTCGTGCATTCAATAAACCCTCGATTTGCTGGACCCCGATTTAACAGACCCTCAATATAACGGACAAATTTTTATTTTCCATTTTCCGGTTATCGATTATGATGGATGGATTCGGGTATTCTTAAATGACTTTTGGAAGAAATTCTAGAATATGGCCGCCTGGGACGGAACTCAACCAATTCTTAACCGAGTATAGTACGACTCTTATTCATGAATGCAGCTCAACAGATGTTGCAGATGTGCTCGTTGTAGCTCCACCCAGGCAACTCCTTTCCCTGTACTATATTTAGCGCTTGCAATGTGCTTTAAAAGCACCATTAGCACGGCATCGTCTTGTCTTTAGTGAATGCGTGATCCATCTTCTGTTGTAAGAGGTCTTGTATGAGGTTGCTACGTCCAAGGTAACTAGATAGGTAATCTACCTAGAGCAAGGTAATCTCCTTTTCCTTATCTATACAGATGGTAAGAAAGCGTTAAGCCTTCAGTTGTAGTAAATAATAGCCTAAATGTCAGCAGTTGCTGGTCGGACAAAATTATTCGAGTACTTAAAGCTTTAGGAGAGGAAGCAGAATCGTAATCGATTTTGCAGGGCCAATCAAACTAAAATCTTCAGGGAACCCCAGTAAAAAAAATGTATGTATAAGGCTTACAAAGGCAGTACATCTAGAAGTTGAACAGTAACCTTCATAGCTGCACTGAAACGATTTATTTTCCGTCGAGGACTGTGTAGCCACATCGACAACTAATGCGGTGCAACATTTAAAGACTCAGGTAAACAATTGAAGAATGCCATAAAGGAATTCAACAGAACCTTTGTCTCGCAGACATAATTTATATTTTACCTAATGTAGGCATAAATTGGCATTTTAATGTCCCGGCAAGTCCCCACCTATTAAGCCAAATAGAAGCATTTCCTAATTCTAGAACACTGTGCTCCACGTCTTCAGACTTCGAGGAATCAGTAATCTGCACCTCATCAAGATATTAGTGATGGAGTCTGGACCTTAAGCACTCGTTGGAAGTTAAGCCAGAAGGTGGTACACGATTTCTGGAGAATATGGTATTGTGAATATGTATCATCATTACAACGTATATTAAAATGGCACGAAGGGCCAAATTAAGAAATTGGAAACATAGTTCTAATCATAGAACGGAATGCAAGTACTTTAAAATTTGACATTGGATGTTATATCACAACCTAGACAAACCTTATCAAAGCCGACGAGCATTGAGAATTGTTTAACCAATAGTCTTTATTTCTACCCTTATTTATTGTAAATGGCTGACCATATCAAAGTGATTTCATCTTAATTTTCTTTGCTGTATGCGTGGGTATCACCACAATTTATAGAGCTTATTTCGAAAATATAATTTTTTCCCATTCGCATGAAAATATAAAAAATACCCCATTCTGTATTTATTCCCATAATTTTATTCTTTTTAACATTTTTTTTATCCGTATAAATATAAATTTTTTCATGTTATATTTAATGTCCACCCTCGTATCCCTCAATATAATATATAACAACATTAGACAGTTTGAGACATTTAACGCACCCTAAAAAATAATAACCAAATAGCAGTAAAACAGCAACAAACAATGACGAAGAAAAAACACAACAAACTTTCACTCTCTGGCCTTATGTTCAATGTACTGCTGATAGAAAACAAATATAGTATTTCATGTTCAATAAAATAAAAAAGAAAATCTTTCCACTTTATATATCCCAAAAACATAATTTTCTTTTCCCCCTTTTTTAATACCGAAAAAAAATGTTCCCGCAATTCCATCCAAATTTTATCTCGCTTCGTCTGTTTTAAGCATTTTCTTAAAAAGAAACCATAACCTAATAATAACACATAAAAAAACACAAAACAAAAGAGACTTGTACACATAAAAAAAAATATCGCCTGTTATCGCCACTGGTGCTATACCCTCCTAAAACACAAAGGAAAAACTAAAGATGTTGATGATGTTGACATTGCCATGACAACCAAACCAATCCAAAATCAAACTGTAAAAAGAAAAATTTCCTCAAATGTTTGTTTTTTTTATCATTATTATTATTATTCTGCAAAGTAAAGTGAAAACCAACAACCAACATAAAAAATGACATAACAAACGACATTATTACAATACGGCTACATACCCTGCTCCCTGCCCGCACTATCTCGTTATGTATATATAGTACATACACAAAGTCCTTTTTTATTATATTAGTTCATCTCATTTTTTCCTTCCATTTTTTTGCCAGCAAAGTCTTACGCCAAACGAAACGAAAAAAAACGCAAAATAAGCAAATCTAACGGGATAAAAATTCAACCAATACCCATTCACGAATTATAAATATTCATGAAAAAAATATCAAAGTTCGGAGAATAAAAAAAATTTACATAAAAAATGTAAATATCCAAATGGTATATTCAAACCCTCCACCTCAAAAAAAAAAATTTGATTGTACTGCTATGTATTATATAAACCGTGAATTCCCACCTCTTTTTTTAGATATAAAAAAAAATAAAAACGTTATATAAAATATCATTCCGTAAACAAAAAAAAAATGATAACTTTTTGTTGGAATATTTAAAAATACAAACACGCAATTGGATCGTTAACAATTTTTTTTGTTATAAAAAATGGAGAATTTTAAAAAATACTGTAAATATAAAAAATATGTATATAATCGAGGGTTATTTGTTTTTTTTATATTTCGTTCATTTATTTTTATACATACCTACATATTTCGAGGGGAATCTGTATATACCGAATTTTTTTATATTCATTTTCATTTGTTTTGTGTATTTTAATTCAACTGCTGGAGGAATGTTATTTATATGTGTACATAAAAATGGAGTGATATTTTATTTTGTTTTAATTATAATATAGAAGTGGCCATTTTTATTATAAATTTTTAATTAATATTTGTTTTTCAGCAATATTTAAAATGTATATGGCTCTGTTCAAGGTTCTAGACTTCCAGTGTGCCTTTCGATCTTAACAGTGCGGTGTTCTATAAAATAGCGACAGGTAAGAATTTTTAAATTCGATTTACTTAGTTAGAAAAAAATTATCATATTTCGCGGCAATTTAGTTGTGGCTTAATGGTTTATTTATGGCGTTGCGGAAATCCAAAACTATACAAGCATATTTATAAAGATAAAGAAAACATTTGTTGTGATTTTTTACTCGCTATCCGAGGTGGGCTAATGAGCGCTGAATGGGAAATTATCTATCCGAAATTCCGCTACTATACTCATATTGTCGCTGTACCAAACATATAACGCACACTTTTAACGACCTGAAATATCTGAATTGACATTTATTTTGATATAAAGTTATAAACAAGAATTCATCTTGCTGCGTTTTCAATTTTTATAAGTTTTGACATAGAAAATTGGATGCTCCAATCTCGGAAATTATCTACTTCTAGTTCATATTTTGGCAACACTTGAAATGGTTTAGTTTAAAATTAAATTTAAGCATGTTGTAAATTTACACAATTTAGAGCTAAAACAGCATCACGCATGTATAGGTTGAATCACGCATTCGGAGATACTATTAAAGTTAGCCGAAAGATTCCAGCCGAAAAATCAAAAAATCGACAATGCAGATAGTGTCTTCGCTTTATCAGCCGAAAGTAGATAAATACATCACCGTTGATCAACATTCTTCAGCCGAAAGTTATCAGCCGAAAAATTATTTCAACTACACATCAACAGAAACCGATTTTAATGTTTTATTATGCGAAGGTTGTTGTAAAAACCTTCTCTAAAGTTAGCCGAAAGTTTCCAGCCGACAGATAATGTAGATAGTGTCTTGAATACAGCAAAAACCAGGAGGCGAATTATGTAAGCATTACGAGTTACGACAGATGACGTCAAAAGGCCTTTTTATTTAAAGCATTTTGAGTTGTCGTAATTTCGACTTTTTGTTGTTGTTTTAGTCGTACACATTTATAAATTCGAGACAAAAGTCGTACTATCTATTTTTTTCTTGTTTTCATTGACAATTTGTCAAAATAAGTTTGAGTCGAAACTCGTAAGTCGAACTCGTAATGCTTACACAATTCACCCCCAGTCATGAACTCGAATTTAGGATCGGGTTATATCATTCGGGTGAAGGGGAAATTATTTCAGTTTATCGGAATTTAAAAATCGATAGGAGGGAGAGTTTAACTTTCGGCTGAAATAGTCGAGACACTATCTGCATTATCTTTCGGCTGGCAACTTTGTTGAATTTATTCGGATGAATTCAGATAAAGAAACAGACAAAACCAGACAAAAACTCCACTAAAGAAAAAACGCGTCTTCTTGTTTGTTAGCCAGTATACTCACTGAACTATATTTTATTTTCGACATTTCAGTGTTTTATACAGTTTGACAACTGATCTAAATACACAACTGATCGAAATAACTATACTATCCCACTTTTTGATACAGTTGCCTATTTTATGTTACAATATTTTTGTTTTATTATTTTTTTTTGAGTCTTTCAACCTTTTTTATTGCAATCATATATTGCAAATATTCTCGAAGCGATCTTTGTTCAATCCTTTGGTAAAGATGTCTGCCAATTGCTCGTCCGTTGGCACATAATTGAGATCAAACAACCCCTTTTGATATCTTTCACGTATGAAATGATATCTCACATCAATATGTTTGGTCCTTTTGTGAAACTCTGGATTTTTCACCAAACGTATTGCGCTTTGGTTGTCCGTGTTAAGCACTGGATTATCTCTCATGCCCACCAGTTCAGTATAATTAACCCGTAAAGCCAGATCAGTTCTTTCACAGCCGTTCCGTTGTTGATAACGCAACAGACTTTTGTATTGTTAATTCCCACCTGATCGGCCCACCATTCAACAAAAAGATAACTCCAGAAGTTGATCGTCTTGTTGAAGTGCCTCCCACATAATCTGCATCACTATAACCAACCAAATCACACTGTCCACCTCCTTCAAAATAGATTCCATAATCAGCTGTTCCCTTTATATACTTGAAAATTCTTTTCACTGCATTTACATGTGCATTCGTCGGCTTTTCAAGATTACGGCTTGCAACTCCCACTGCATATTGTATGTCAGGTCTTGTTGCAACGCATATATACATTAAGCTTCCAACAGCCTCCCTGTATTGAAAATATTTATTTAGTTCGAAGAGTCGATACGCTTTTGCATTCTTCCATGCCAAATTTAACCAAGATTTTTCTTGAATATGCCGCTTGACTTAGATAAATGTCACCATTTACCATTTTGCTTATTTCCATTCCAAGGAATGTATTCACGTCAAGCGTTATTATATCGAATCTTGCTTTTAGATGTGCAATCACCGGAATGATATTGTCTTCATCATTTGCCACAATCAATCCGTCGTCTACACAGATTGCCAAGAAAATTTTCTTGTCGTTCTGCTTTCGTATGAACAGGCATGGATCAGCCTTTGATGCGCTGAAACCAAATTTTTCAATAAATGCCGTGAAACATTTATTCCAGCATCTCGATGCCTGTTTCAAGGCGTACAAACATTTCACAAGCTGGCACACCCTTCCACTTCCATCGTCGTATCCAACTGGCTGATTCATGTATACTTTCTCACTCAGCTCACCATATAAAAATGCCGTTTTCACATCGAATTGACAAAGTTTCATCTTATCCGCCGCTGCAAGTGATAATATTGCACGAATTGAAGCGTATCTTACCACTGCACTGAACGTCTCTTGGTATAGTCAATTCCATATTCCTGAGTGAACCCTCTAACAACCTGCCTGGCCTTGTAACGCTTAATGCTGCCATCAGTGTCGTACTTGATCTTGTATACCCACTTGTTGTCGACGACCTTTTGATTTTCCGGTGGCCGCGTCAATATCCATGTTTCATTTTTGATTAACGAGTCGTGCTCTTCGTCCATCGCCGCACTGCAGTTGTCTTTTTCTTTCGATACAACTGCTTCGTATGCCATTTCCGCTCTGTTGTAATTTTTCTCCACGCAGTAGTCACAATTTCGTTTGTTCGTTTTTTCTCGATTACGTAATTGTTCATTGACGACGTTCCCCTGATTTAGCGAACACCATCCACTCTTGATCTTTGACGATGATGCGTTGTCTTCATCCACTCCATCCTCAAAATTGCTGACTTCTTCAACGTCATCTTCATCGCATTTGTCTTTGTTGATTTCGTGTCCTTTTCCACTATCTACTTCCCCTTGTGTTTGATCGGAAATCCAAAATTGTCTGCCTCTACAAATTTCACATCTCTAGCCAATTCAATTTTCTTTGACTCAGGATTCCAAATGCGATAGCCCTTAATGTTTTCATCATATCCAACAAAAATGCATTTTGTTGCCTTTGGATCAAATTTTTATCTTTGTTGCTTCGGATGTGCATACACTTCCGAACCAAAGACCTTCAAATGATAAAAAAAGGTTGGCTTGCTGTACCATAATTCAAATGGTGTTTCTCCAGTAATACTGCTCGTACCCGTTCTGTTTAATACAACAACCGCCGTGTTAACCGCCTCCGCCCAGAATTTTTTATCCATCTGCTTCGCATGTATCATCAACCGTGCAGCCCCAACCACCGTTCTATTTTCTCTCTCTGCTGATCCGTTTTGCTCCGGCGTGTATGGTACCGTCCGCTGATGCTTGATACCATTTGCTTCAAAAAAACTTTTTACATCAGAATTTACAAATTCGGTGCCGTTGTCAGTTCTGATGATCTTCACACTGTGACCATGTTGCTTCTCCGCAGACTTCACAAAGTTTTTTATTTTCTCAAAAACTTGTGACCTATTTTTCATACAATAAATAAATCGGAAATGTGAGTAATCGTCCTTAATTAAAAGAAAATACCTGGAGCCACCGAGCGATTCTGTTTGAAAAGGTCCACACACGTCTGCGTGAATAATTTCGCCACATTTGTTCGATTTCGTCTGACTGCTTTTGAAGCTCTCACGATGCTGCTTCCCCATCAGACATCCTTCACAGAGAAATTGTTCGTCGATGTATTCAATGTCGTTTTTCTTTAGAAACTTTCACAGATAGTTTACGTTCTGATGTCCCAATCTTTCATGCCAGCTTTTTAATCCATTCTGCTTTATCGCCACATTTCCCGTGCCCTCTGTTGCCAATGCCTCGAACTGCATGCTAAATAGGTTTCCATCACGAACTCTCACTGCCACGACATCTCCATTTCGTTTTAATTTACATCTATCTTTGTTCGATTCCAATGTGAATCTTTTATCCATTGCGTGCGTACCAGAAAACAAATTGTTATGCAATTTCGGAACGTACAAAACATCTGATAACTGTTTCTTGTTCCATCGTTTTCCGCCGAATGACAAGATTTAAATCATGCCACAGTCCGGTGCTTCGAGTTTTCCACCGTCTGCAATTTTGATTATTCGTTCTGGCTTAAGTTCCCGAAAAGTTCTGAACCAAGCCCTGTTGTGACACATGTGATCACTCGTACCTGTATCCAAAAGCCAACTATTGTTATCTGATCGTATGCCCTCTGACGTACACACAAAAGCTTCACCTTCTTTGTCTGAAGTATTTACTGAAGAGAAAAAACTTTTATTTCCTTTCTCGGGACAATCTCGACGAAAATGTCCATTTTTGTGGCTTGTCAAATTGCACCCCGTATCCCCATCAACATTTTTTTACAATTTTTCTGGAGTAGACATAACATATCATAAACTAAAACTTTTATTTTAATATCAACTTAAAGAAGTAAATAAAATGAAGGAAAAAATTATTATTCTTAAATATCGGCTGATAACTTTCGGCTGAAATATAGTATATTGATCAACCTTGTTGAATTTTTATGTTCGGCTACCAAACCAAAGACACAATCTGCATTATCATTTTTTTTTTTTTTCGGCTGGCAAGTTTCGGCTAACTTTAACAAGGTTGTTCGGAGGCCGAAGAAAATGAATTTTTTATAATAAAACTATTAGAAAATCAAACTCCAGGTATCGGTTATGCGCAAGTCAGGTTACGACCTAAGCCTCTACCGGTAGAAGATCATAAGTTGTGTAACACCACACTCTACTCGAGTTGAATCTATTTTGGTTGAATACAATGGATCTACATTGACTGCCTTATTAATAAAGACAGGGATGTTATATGATGAACCTGTGTTGACCTGACGTGACACTATTCTGGTAATTCCCCAGGAGTACAGAACCCAGAAAAGAATTTATATGTAATTTCTGATCAAATATTTTTTTCCGGCATACTGAGGTAAAAAGTTAGTGTTAAATTTTTTGGAAACAAAATTAAATTGGGAATAATTTTCCCTGCTAATAATTTAGATATGGAAAAATTATTCCCAATTTGTAAATATTTACATCAAACTTTTCTCCTCAGTAGGCCGGAAAAAAATATTTGATCAGAAATTACATACATAAAATATTTTTCAACAAGTAAAATTTAAAACAAATAAAATATGATACCATTTGTTTGGAAGTTAACTTAAAACTTTGGAGGCACTGTCGGCATCTCGGAAAACAGTGAGGGATCGATTTTATACCGTCTTATGGTACAAAAGTCAGTGCCCAACGGCTGGGTTTTAAGATAAAAGTACCAAAAAAACGGAGCCATGTGGCGCACGACATAAAAAGCGTACAAACCATCTTTGGCAATATAGTTAGGTTTTGGTTTCAGTGGTTGACACTTGGGCCATTTTTGGCCCATTGTGATACCACGCATTCACGCCACATCATTAACCCATTCACCTATTCACCTACTCACACCACTACAGTATACCACCTGCACATTGCAAGCTCCATGTCAACCTGTACATCGACATGGACGGTGGTTCAGCGCTGAAATCTGCACTCCATCAGAGAGTCTAAGTTGTGTTTATTAACATCACCGATTGTAATCGATGATGAAAATTCGATTTGCATCTAGCGTCTGATGGGATTCGAACCCAGTACCTCCCGGTCCAAGTGCCGAAGCTTTAACCACTGCACCATTCAGAAAAACAGGAATCCATCGCTCGTCAGTTTTCGCGATAATTGCTATAGAAAACAGATAAATGCACAATGCGCTTCAACCATAGTGACACGGTCCAACCTTCTTGACGTTTTCAAGACAGGAAATAATTGACATTGCACTTGTTTCACATAGAGTCTAAGTGGGAAGATCCTACACTTGAAGGTTTTAAATAAGGTCTCTGTTTCCGACCATCGTTTTATTCTATTTTCCTTAGTTTCGGGATGCTTTATAGATCCATTCTGCTTCACCAGTCACTTAGATCATCAGCAAAAGAGATCCAAAAGTTTATGAAGTATAGCGAAGGCATCAGTGGAGATGGTTCAAAAAGCAATTATCAGCTTCCATGAGAAGAGCTGCCCTCTTCGTAAATCCAAACGAACTCGGACACTCTTGCCAAGGAAGCTTTAGAACAAAACCATGAGAGACTGATTGAAAAGCTGGTGTCCAAGTTCGAAACAGCAGGTGTTGATGTTGTTTTCTTATATCCTTTTACCAGAGGGTCTGGTATTTACTTTAGACCTCCTTTTGCATATACTCAGAGCCTGCTTGTCTTTAGGTTATGTCCCACAATCGTGAGGAATGTAAAAGTTGTCTTTATTCCTAAAGATAGAATGGACATTGAGCTCTACGACAACTGTGACTGGCAAATGGGGCTGTATGATCATACCACACCACGACTATGAGGTATGTTTCATTCATAGATACTTGACCAATATCAGAGATAGTGCTATTTGGCACCATCAAATCTGCGTGTGGGACGTGAGTAAATTTCCAACGGTTTGAAACCATAGCTTGATGCTCATCAATTAAAGAAATGAGTGAGAACATGGTTTCTGGCTCGCATTTGCCGCATTTGCGATAGCCACTATATCATTTTCACCAATGGAACAGTTTTTGGTGGAGTAACTGGTCCCCAATAAGTTCCACAGATCTTATGCCATAAAAGTGTTATCATCAATTATTTTGTTGGCCTTCATCAAAAGGATTCTACAACTCAGAACATTTTTTTTAAGCTAAATTCGACTTTATCCATCAATATAGTTTCCGTCAAGAGTGATACATTTATTCAAACGCTTCTCTAACATTTTGATGCCTTTTTTGTAGAACGATTTAATTTTGGCATCAAAATAGTCACTGACCCAACTTCACTTTACGTTCAAAATGAAGTAATCGCCGATATGATGCAAATATTTGTCACTCAATCATTACAACCTGTTGTATAGGAATTTGTTCAAGATGAGTAAATCAGTGCTCCGTTCGAGAAACGTTCCGCGCATTAAGTTATTTTTGACATCGCCTGAACCATGTTGCAGAGACGACTATTCGACGTTTGGTGGCCAAATTCGAGTCAACCGGTTCGACAAATAATCAGCCAACACCCGTACCCGAAACGCGAGGTCTGGGAGAAGCCCCGAGGCAGTCAATTTCTTGTCGTTTACTTTCTGTCAACTTTTCCTTTTTGAGACTTCTACTTGGTAAAATTTGAGTTGGGACTTGAGTCTGCATCCGTATAAAATCCAACTGACCCAGGAACTTAAGGTAAATGACCATATAGACAGACAATGCCGTGTGTTTGTTGATTGGGCTCTGGAGCAGTTGGAAGTTGACTCTAACTAAGTTTTTTTTAGTGAAGCATTCATTGCGTAAAATGAAGCTCATGTTTTTGGTCTTTGATTAAATCGATTAGTAGCAAGACATTTAATTGATGATGAGATGTTAGTTCGAATTGAGTTTTTATTATAGTGAGAAATTTTAAACATGAATTCCGAAGCGCTCGCGGGAGCGTTAAAAATGTTAGTCGCCCATCAGCAAGAGTTTATAAAACATCAACACACTCGACGATTTGCATAAGCTATACAAGAATGAAAATCTTTACAATACAGACAATTTTGACGTCATCCTCCATAAGTTGAAGGAGTTTTTCAAAGCGAAAATTCATCAAGCAACTTTATGAAATGTAGCGAAATATGGAGAATATGATTACGCATAGCTTTGTGTTAGTGCGAGTTCATATATGTGAAGAACGATTGTGGAGAATCGCAATTCATTGATTTTGCTTGTTCAAAAATCAACACTGGGAGTGGTCATTATTATCGCCAAGTTTCATTCGACAGAAACCTCATTATATAGCGTCTGGATAGAGAAACAAAGTGGTAAATAAATCAGCCGACAGTTCGTTCATATTCTGGGAGAAAGTCTCGGCCTGTGAGTCGGTTTCGTTATAAATAGCTTTACCGATGTAAGCCCTTCAGGTTTTCCTATCAGATCCCGTTAAGATTATGTCCTGGATGTGGAGTGTGGCACGAGAAAAATCCTGCAAATTTTTATAGAATCCTTTTTTTTTAAATTGGTCATATTCGCCAAGTCATTGAGTTGAGCAGTCAACGGATAACAGTTTCACCAAGAAGAACGCATCACTTGTATTGTGGTAGCGGAAAACGATTCCGAAGACGTATGTGAAGTTATCCTAAAATTCTATCTCAGAAAACAAAAATATTTAATCAGGCAACACTAACATATCAATAACCAATTTACTCTTGTCAGAAGTTAGCCCAGCCCAGAATTTTTATCAATTTTAATGAAAAAACGAAAAATTATCAAATTTATTAAATTTGATTTGTTTTTCAAATGGCAATGTAAGAAAAAATTCGTGCCATATAAAGTTCCCAAAAATGAACTCTGGGGTGGGAACTTCATTGATTTTTATATAGTTTTTCGTCCCGCTAGATAATTTTAAAATTATTTCGCCAAAACTAAAAATGTCTCGGATCAGAGTTACTTTGTTTTGAAATGTTTGCACTAGTACCTAACTCTAATCTGAATTATAAGAAAATCGTTCCCTGGCAAGTTCAAATTTACATTTGAAAGTCATGTAGCCCTGATCCGAGACATTTTTAGTTTTGGCGAAATAATTTTAAAATTATCGAGCGGGATGAAAAATTATATAAAAGTCAATGAAATTCCCAGCCCAGAGTTAATTTTCGGGAACGATTTCAACGATCGGTGGGACTTTATATTTTGCCACGAAACGGCCAACAGGTTACAGAAACTATTACTAATGATAAACCAGTGAAACTTTTAATACAAGTACCCATCCCAGACTAATTTTCATTGCTCAAATTCGTTAAGCACTCAAATTTAAATAGCGGGAATTCCTAGAATCAGCGGGTCGTTATACTCGCTCGGTAGATTGCTATAGTTCAGAGCTTATCTTAATCAACAAATTTGAGGACCTTTGAAACCCTAAGGCTGTAGAATTTTTCTACTTTCCAACGGACCCGATACATTTCTCGTGTCACGTATATTCGATTAGCGGGAATCTCTTAGAAATATCTTTTAGGACAAAGCATTTTTGTGCTAGATTGTGGCATACAATTTATGAATATTACACCAAGTATTCCCCTAGATTTTCCGGAAAATTCAAGTTTTTTAATTGGACTGCGGATACAACGAAAAATTTATGAAGTATTTCTTTATTTTCATATTTGTAAAGAAAATTTACTTTCAAAATTTTTGATATTACATACAGTACAACCTCTTTTATCCGGAATGACTGGGCAAACAATTCCAGATAAAAACATTTTCCAGATGAAGATTTTAATAGGAAAATAAATAGGAAAATTAATAGGAAAATAAAGTAAATAAAAGAGAAAATGAAAGAATTCGAAAAAAACGTTATCCGGATATTAGATGTTTTTCCGGATAATAGATTTCCGGATAAAAGAGGTTTGTATGTATTTAATTTAAAATGTAGTGTAGTTGATCTTCTTGTTTTAAATCGAAATGATAATATAATTTAATGATAATTTACACTGTTAAATTACCTTTAAAAAGAATTTTTGTGTTAAACACATTCACGGACATGACTGCTATATCAGTAATACAACTTTTTCGTTTTTTAAGAAATAAGACCACATATATTTCTCAATTCTCAACAATACATTCCTTTCCGCGACGAAATGTGTTTTACACATTTAGAAAGTGTCAGCGAACGTGTCAGAACTGTTTTTTAGGACAAACTTCACGTGATTATATAGTCGTATGAAGTTTGTCGTAAATTTGTCCTAAAATTTGTTGTTGCTTTAGGACAATTTAGGACAAACTTCACACGAATCTTTTTTGGAACCAATTGAATACAAGTAACCCTCCAAGAACACGGCATTCGAAGAACTCCACCCATTTTCTCAAAAACAACACGATTTTCGTTATTCTCTTTTATTTTATTTTTTGTAGTCTCGAACAATACGATTTTAAAGAACACGGAACGAATTAATCGTGTTCTTGGAGGGTTTCCTATTTGTTGATATATCTTGCACTGCAACTGGTTTTAAGCTGTCAAAAGAAGGAGTTGTAGCTGTTGTAAAGCTTCCCTGTTGACAGAATGTTAAAGAATGTTGCTCCACTGAATCAACCGCGTCAACGGGATGCAATCGCGTGTTTAGATCAAGACAGAAATGATAAAAGGGCCGATATTGGTCCACTTCTGATTTTGATAATCGATGCTTCGTATTATGGTCTCGGTACTCTCATTTCACATGTATACCCTAACGGCGAAACTGACAACTTTTGCATTCAAAACTGTGAATGAACAACAGGCACGTTACGGACACGACAATTACGACGATACTCTTCAAGTGATAAATTCAATCGAAGGAAAACCTGAATGTTCGAAAAACTTTCTGATTATATTGGCCCTCTCTTTTTACAACGTGTCTCCCAAATGTTGTATGTCCTATTCAGAAGTTTATAAGATCTTATAAAAGGCTTAACTGAACAATAGTAGAATAATCAAAAGAATTTTAAATTAAACGGATTAATATACACAACATTAATTAATAAACAGTCACATACAAAAGAAATAACGGAAGTAAATCCTTTAATATATTATTTACGTTCTTACCTTGTGCGTCTTTGACAATTGAGATTGCTCATCACAATTCACAAACGAATCAAAAATCTATATACCTGCTGATAGTTATCGTAATCCTTTTCTTTTATTTCGTATACTTAGTGTCATCAGCATTCATAAGATGTGTACCCTATAAAACGGATAATAAACAAAAAGCTAATAAAAAATTAAGGAGTCGTGTCGGGATGGTACACAAATTATATAGAGCAATAAACTTGTTTGTAGATTTTTTTAACCTAACTTTAAATGACTATTTAGGTACCGTTTACGATCATTTTTTATCCATAACCCTTTCTTTTGACGTTTTAAGATTTTATAAGTTAACTGTTATTTATTGGAACTAATTAGTATAAAAAAAAATTTATTTTGTGTGAAAATATGGATTCGATTATGGTTGGTAGACGATGCAGGTACAAATTATGGTCATGCTATAAACGCATTTATTTTTTATGGGTAAGCTGTCAAAAATTCCTCGTCTTTTTCATAAATCAGTTTTACTATCATAACTAAGAACCAATAAGGGCATATTGCGGCGAGTTCTTCTTAAAGTTTTACTAGCTTCGGTCACATCAAACATAATAAACTCGAGAAAATGTTTAAAGCACCCTTATTGGTTGTTATAGCACAAAAGTTAGGATTCGATTTTAAATAAACATAATAATCTGAAAAATCAGGCCCCTGCCCTGATTTTGTTTATAACTGATAATTTAAATTACCACTGGTTTGGTTTAAATAAGCAGAGTGTAAACTTTACGGTTGCTGCTTCATTTTTTAAAAGTTCTCAATTATACATAACATTTCTACTGTCTATAGTCTATAGTTTCTAGGAAATAGACAAAATAGAAAAAAATGTAAAAAATTATCTTTACTGCATAGGTGTTTCTGGAAACATTTTAGACTGATTATTCTGCATGTTGTACTCTCAACATGTGTTGTTGATCCTGTTGAGCTTATCTCAACACATTCCCAGTTTATATGTCCTGAGCATGATAAAAACTTTTTAGTGTTAAACGATGCTTTCTTCTTTCGTCTTCGCACTAGAAGGGCCTGTGACCATATGACTCCTATAACTACAGCCTTCAAAAATAAGATGTGGATCATCACATAATGCAGAATATGATCAATGTTCTGGTGATTGAGAAAAACTTCTTCGTCATCTTTCAAAGTCTTTATCTATTTATCCAATTTTGTTGTTTCTGGGGTGGTTAGTAAGTCTAATTCATTATTTTCTTTCGTTTTATTCTTGATAAATCCGCTATTACTTGGGAATTACCAGAACAGGGCCACTGATGGTGTAACAGGTACATATTGTCGAATAAATTGTAACTCTTCTTCTATAGTTGACCATGTCAGAGTATATTTTTCGTCTACTAAATTGATGGTGTTATCGACTATAGTTGCTTGATTTTTACCTCTCGTTGGGTGTGGACTCCGAACATATCCGCTATCACAAGGCTCACTGAGTCTAGAAAACCTATGGAATTTTACACGTTTGCATTCATTGTTGCTTTCGAATAATTGTTGTCTACTATTAAATACTTATGTAGATATAGAAGTTGCTGCAGAATGGCATTTTAAACCTTTTAGCTCTATACAAACCGACTGTAACTGTGTGGGCTATTTTAAAGTTCTCAATTTCCCCCCAGAGGGAAGTCAAGCTATAATGAACAAATATTGTACATTTTGTCACCACTATTTCGAGATTGTCAATTCCACGAAGTGTATCCCGGTGGACTAATTAAAAGGACTCATTTCGATTGTAGCTTGTGCAATTCCCAGAATGTAGCACATATAGAGAATATTGCTACTTAATATGTGCTCCCTAAATGTTTTGCTTGTCTATGTGGTTGTTGGCTCGCAGCTGGGTTGTTGTTGCTAGTTGACCTTCAAATCCGGTCTTGGTATGTAATGACGATGCTTGTGGCAGGTAGCAGATCATCTTTTATTTATACTAAATCGTTTATCATCAAATTTGGCTGGATCTTTGCCCATTTGGATTGGTGTTTCAGTTGGTGAATCTGGCGGAGCAGTGCTTCCAGAAATGTTGCCAATCAAGAAGTGTCCTAGGGTTATTGCTGCTAAGTCAGAGGCGTCATCTGCGAGTGGTGTTAATGGCCTTGAGTTAATAGTAATCGTGTACAGTACCTTGCATGTTAAGGTTGATTCACGAATAACTCTTTTGAGATGATAGTTCACTGATTATATTCCGGCTTCCCAAACTCGTCCAAAGTAAGGAGTTTGAGGTGCGATGAAGTGACAGTTGGTTCCACTGCTCCGACAAAGTAGAGAAGAATAGAGCTATGTAAATTTTATAGCATTCGAATTTAATTGGTACACGACTGTATGATTTATGTTTTATACACTACGCGAATTGATACACGTTCGTTTCGTTTATATATTTCGTTATATAAACATATATTATTTCGTTATATAAACTTTATTTATATTTATATTATACACGTTTACATATTATTATATTTTCACCCGGTATTAATTACTTTAATTTGTCTTAATTTTAATTGTAACGTGAATTTATTTCGTCGCCCGTGTGTTCACTCCTCGAATGACAGCAAGTAAGAGAGCGATTTTATTATTTTTATTTTGGTTTTTCTTATTTCTTATGTTGTCAATATTGTATCGAAATGCGTGTATACGTGGCCAGTTGATATCGTGCGCTCGTGCGCGGTCGATTATGAAAGTTCATTTATTTTATTTTATATTGATTAATTAATTATCGAATTAATTGTATGTCGCACGGTTGTATGTCGCATATTATATGTCGTTAGTTTTGACGAATAACTTATAGAATCAATTATTTTGCGAATAATTGAGTTGCTACAGTTATATATCCTTTACAGGCCTTGAGTATTCTTCCTTGACTGCTCTCAATTGGATGGGCCAGTAGTGTTTAATCTGAGATGCTAGCGAGCTTACCGCTGGTGAGGGCTCACTATTTCTAATTTTCTGAATTAAAATTATTTTTGAAAACAAAACTAAAACGTTACTGTTATAATTTCGTTCTGCTTTATTATTGAGAATTTAGTTCTTTATATACTATACTTTATATACTTTAATTTGATGAGTAAGCTTATACATTATGTATGCTACTTGCATGCTTACTTATATACATATTACATTACAATTATAATATTTGTGCACATCGATGTCCTGTTGAACTCAACAGCCAGTATAGTCGATTCCTGTTTTAACAATTGCTATCCCTGGTTGTACTCTGGCAGCTAATAATGTTCCTATTAGTTGTTCCGTCATGTGTGTTTATCGCGGACGCATGTTAATCATTTTTGAATAACGGTACGTATTGACCATGATATGGTGTGCATCCGCAATGATTCGCACCGTTATTATGCTGTGTTTAAGGTTATTGGATTTCGGCTGGCATGCGTAAGATTTAAATTTTGTAGTCGATCATTCATACTTAGTGTTCCATTGTTATCTAAGGTCCGATTCAAAGATAGGAGTCTGCTTTTTTTGTCTGATTGCTCTGATGATATAAGACAGTGAATTTCGTTTTAGAAATTTTGTTTCTAGATGATGTTGATAATTTAGTTTTTTCACCTTGAACTTCTCAACTAGGCCGAGCATAAGTTTTGATGCCATTGGTTTTCTTGGTACTTGCGTATGCTTTATTAGTTTTGCTTCCTAGACTGTCTCTTCCAGCTAACAGATCCGACAGGATTCTAGCTGCTGTTTGTTGTAATAAGGCTCTTACGGATAGGAAACTGGCTGCTGTGGTTCAGTACAAAAAAATTTCTGCCATCACCATCGGAGAAGAATGTCCGCCAGGTCCTGTTGCAGCTTAGGGCCAGTTATATCATTAAGTGGTGGTTTTTGGTGAAGAGAAGAACACGACACTGAGTTTGGTTGCTATGCTGTTTTCTTGAAGCACATCGGGATGCTATATATAATATTTTGTTCCACTACGATATCTTCATGCTCTTTTGGATTAACTCCATGTGCTTCAGATCGGTCTATTTCTGAATAAACTGGTGACACGTCTGCTTGAATGATGCATCCTTTATAAACTTCCTTTCCAGCTGAAATAATCTATATGAAGCCATTTTTCCCCCTAGAACACTATGCCTCGGTTCCTGACAAGAGAAATCCAAATTTTCTTGAAAAATTCTTTTACTTTGTTTCCACTTATGCCCGCAATGTTTAAGTAGGTTTTCTTGTTTTAACATTCAACATGTTGGTAACCTTTGATGATATTAGAGTAGCTTGGGATCCTGAATCTTTCAGGACCATTAAAATAATGAGCTGTCCATACCGGTAGTTGCTTTAATTACCGTGGGTAGCAACACAGTTCTTTGACTGGAACGTTCACTACGTGAAGTCGAAATACTCTGATTTTTCTGGTATTTCTCTTGGATTAAATAACTCGAACGTAGAGTTCATATGCAGCCGCTCTACATTGTGTAACATTTCTTTCACGGTGTGGAGATTTCGTTACGCCCTGGCAGTTGCAACTAGTATTGTTGTTATAGTGATGGCCAGCTCCAAACTATTTCATAATTCTCGCCGGATATTGAAAGGTAGCTGATCAGTTGAGCTGCGCTTTTTGTAAGTGCAACTTAAGATACGACATTTTTACTGTATCGGAAATGTCATTGTTCCGGTGAATGAGCTCAGTAAATATATTGTTGAATGAGCTAAAATTCTCATACTCCCCAGAGAAATTTGGTATGTCCAAATAATTTTTCAGGTAAAAGGTATGTGAAGTTTACGGACACATGCAAAACTATTGTTATAAAGAGCCAAGATGAGCAAAATGTGTAGGAAAGCGCCGCACGTACGAATCAGAAAAGACGTCCCACCGAAATGTGTCACCTGTGGAGACGCACATACAGCAAAATACAGAGGTTTCATTGATATAGAAGAGGTGCAAGAAATATGTAACAAGGGAAACTTCAATAAGTAGCATCACACATGCTATCAAGAACTAATCCAAATGTAACATTATGTAGATGCACTCACTATTGGAAGTTTAAGAAGACAAGATAGTTCTGTTTCAGTCAACGATCCAAATAACAACTATAGACTAATAAAATACGTCAAAATATTCTTAATAGACTTGGTCCACTTATAGAGTGAAAGGAAGAGAAAACCCTCATATCAATCTTGTAAAGGCTCACACTACTCGAAAAAAGTCGAACATATTTTAGAGTTAAGCAGGAAGAAGTTGCCGCCCGGTGGCAAAGTGGTTAGAATGCTTGCTCCACCGCCCGGAGGTCCCGGGTTCGATTCCCGGTGGTGACAAGGAAAACATTTCACGGCTGATTTAGGATCAATGAATTAATCACTCATTGTCCGAAATGAAAATTTGATTATGAAATCTCATTTGAAGCGGCTAAATCCCTTGATGGGATATAGTGCCAGAGAGAGAGAGAGAGGGAGAAATTTACCCCAGCATAAAAAAGCTAAAGCAGGAGCCCCACGGGCGAGAATTCCAAGAGTGCCATATGGTTACGTAGTTTAAGAAAAAATTTGGTATTTTGAGAGACCCCGAGACCCGTTAGCTTTTGTTTTAGATTTCAAAAAAAAAAATGTCAATAAAAAATGCGTCATTAGAAAGGGTTCAGTTTTATTTTGCCTTCGTTCGAGGTAAGCCACTAATATTGATTTTTCTTTTATAATTTCAAAAATTTATGAAAATACTTCAAATTAATTACAGAAAATTCATTGTGGCAATAAAATGGGCAGAGGAAGAGCCTTGACCTTTTGTTGGCACGCTCAAGGCTTTTCCTCTGCCCATTGCCACAATAAATTTTCTGTAACTATTTTGATTTAATTAATTTGTCATAAATTTTTGAAATTATAATAAAAAATGGATCAATATTAATGGCTTATCTCGAAAGAAGGCAAAATAAATCTGAACCTTTTCTAATGACGCATTTTTTTTGATAATTTTTTGTTTTTAAATTGATGTTTTGCTAGAAGAAAGATATTCCGGTGGGAGTATTGGAACCAAAATAGGTCGAAGTTGCAGGGTGACGGTCTCTTTATCGTAAACAATTTATCGTGTTTCAATTTAACGTGAACATTTAACCGTAGAACAGTTTCTCGTAGACACAATTGACCGTGGTCACAATTTATCGTTTGGACAATTTATCGTATGCCAGTTTATCGTAGTTTGTAAAATTTACGGTGTAAATAAAAATTAAAGTGTCTTCGGCTTATAAAATTTTATTGAATTCGGCCATTCCCATTTTATTGATTAATAAATTAAGATGCGATTTTGTAAGTTGGATGGAAATGGGATTCTTAAATCATTTTTGGAAGAAGTTCTGGAATATGGCCATCAGGGACGAAACTCGGTAATTCGGTCTTACCGAGGTCTTCTTCTCTTGGCCTCTACTGGGGTTCGAACCCAGTAACTCCCGGTCCAAGTACCGAAGCTTTAACCACTGCAGAATAAACATAACGCTATTTTTGTATGGAAAAATTTTGACGCATTTTTTTAACGAAGCAATCGTGAAAAGGTAGAAAAAGTTGTTTGCAGGGTACCTAAAATTCGTTATTTTTGTGTTTTAAATTTAAAATAAAAAAAAAATTGTCACTTGTAACAGTATACAACTGTTAAAATAATTAATATAAATAATAAATATTAATAATAATGATTTCAATTAAATAATTACATTTCAGAGTCGTAAAAAAAGGTAGGAAAATGATCGGTAGGTCATTTTTTATTGGTCTACCCAATGACGCTTCTGGACAATTAATGTGTCAAATGATGAAATACAGTAAAACCTCGATATAACGGACTAATTCGGACGAGGGTAATCCGTTATAGCCGATGATCCGTTATATAAAAATAATATTTTTTTTTTAAATGTTACCGCCGATGGATGAGCAGGTGCATTGTTCAGAAGCAATAAACATTTTATTTCTTCTGGTTCTATTCCAAGCTCCGTTTTTTGAAACGTTCGGACTGCAGGAATAAATTTGTATGGGAACCGATCTTGGAGAATTGCTCATGTGAACCATGCTTTCTTAGAATTATAATATAATACGGGCAGACGGTGCATTATTCCTTTTAAAACTCTAGGATTGCGTGCTCTACCAACAAAGACAGGTTGTATCCGATGCCCATTGGCGTTAGCACAAAAACTCGTAGTGTATATAAGCGCATATAATTTTTTTTATAAAAAAATAGATTATGCCAGAATACTCCATAGGAAATATTGTGTATAGGGAAAAACTGAAATATTTTTTTAATTCCTATGTAGGAAAAAATTCGGAATTCCTATGGTAGCCAGCATCGACATGCAGGAAATATTTCTTCAACAGTTTTTTATATTCTCTTTCTCTTTTAAAATTAATGTCTGCCGTGAAATGATCACACTTACCTACAATTAATATTCATATTTTCATTTTCAATTGGCTTATGCACAAAAGTTTATTAATTAATTAATTAAATATTCCAATTTATTAAATACGAGTATTGAAAAGTTTTTAGTGTCCAAAGTAGTTTTAGTGAGTGTATGATCGTTATATATTACGAGATGTACTCTATAAAATTTGTAAATAACGAGAAAAATAAGCCACGTTTAACAGTAGATGGTTTTATTTGTTACAAGGATTTTGAAAATGATGGGAAAATTTACTGGCGGTGTTTGAATTATAAATCGCTAACTTGCAAAGCTCTAGTGCACACCAAAAATTGTGAAATTTAAAAAATTATTGGATTGCATAATCATGCTGCAAACGCAGCTAAAGTTAGTGCTGACGAGCTGATAAATTAAATGAAATCATCAGCAAAGGAAAGTTCGGAAAGTCCACAGCAGATTACAGCTTCACTATACGTACTATTATTATCCACTTCTATTGGTGCCGAACTTCCTAAAAACAGTTCTCTTTAAAACGAACGATTCGACGAATTCGTTATGAACAATCAAATTACGCTAACAACCCGATATCGTTAGAAGATCTTGTCGTGCCAGATAACTTTAAAGTTACAGATAAGGGAGAACAATTTTTATTGTTTGACTCGGACAACAACGAAATTCGCATGTTGATCCCACATAGCGGAATTTGGTATTGCTTGCTCAATACCCAGAATGGTACTCTGATGGAACATTTAAGACTTGCCCTTCATTATTTGAGCAACTATATACGATCCACATAATAAAAAATAAAAAATCAATCCCATTGGTATATGCTCTTTGCTGGAAAAGTTGAGAGAGTTTGAACCATCTTAAACACCAATTAGAATACTGACTGTTTTGGAATGGGCGGCAATTAACGCATTTCAAATCGTTTTTCCGGATATTGCCCTCTATGCTTGTTATTCCCATTTCAAACAATGCCTATATAGAAAAATCCAAAGCCAGGGTCTAAAATCTAATTACGATATAGATCCAGAATTTTCTAAAAGGATACGGATGGTAGCTGCATTAGCATATGCTAAAAAACATGATGTGAAAGAATATTTTATTAAATTAACAACCACAATGCCAGAAAATTGTGAAGGATTTCTGGAATACTATTGAAAACAATTTATTGGGTATACGGATATACGGGATACAATCAAAGGGGATTTGCTTAAAATAAAAATGTGGAACATGTTTAACACCACATCAAAGACTGGCATCGAGGATTCGCAGAGTTGGTACACTAGCATCATCCATCAATATGTTAATTTATAAACGCACTTAAAAACGAACAAAGCAAAAACGAAATAATTTATCATCAATTTTTGATCCAATCGGATACTGGGACCCCAACGCAAAAAAGATATTTAGATAAATGGGATAGAATCGAATGAATTGTTTCTGCGTATAATACCACGGATTCATTGGACTTTTTGGAAGAAATTTCTTTAAATATAATTTTTTAGCCATATGCAATCAATTTTTCAATTTTGGATTAATTGAATTCACTTTTTATTATTTAATTTCATGTTTTTAAAATAACAGTTTTTTTACCTGTTTTATATTATATTGAAATACACAATTTGGTAGCCTCAGTAATATTTCTCTACATAACGTGGTATTCACCTGCTTAGTTCTCCGGTTTTTTTTTATCGAAAAACATGTCTTAGTCTTGATTATGTTGGTTTTGGAAAGATTAGAAATTCCTACAATTCATTCTAAATCTGCGCACATAAAATTCTCCTTTTTTATTGGACCATGATAGGTCGCGAGATGTAAGCGTCCAAGACTCGAAACCAGTGTTCATGATCGTTAGAATATGTTCCTGAAAATAAAAAGACAATTGGTTTAAAAAAAAACCTAGTTCCGTCCCAGGTGGCCATATTCCAGAACTTGTTCCATAAACCATTTAAGAATCCTATTTCCATCCAATACACCCAATCCCATCATAATCGATTTATAAATTATCTAGTTCCGTCCCAGTGGCCCTATTCTGGCTTTCCCTGGGAATAGGAAATTGGGAAAAATATTTTCATAGCATTTTTGTTTAAATTGTATTTTTCTGGCCTACTGAGGGAACATGAATGGTGTTAATATTTTCGAAACAAAATTAACTTGGAAAATATTTTTCCCTACAACAATTTCGTGGAACAAAAGTTTCCCAAATCACTTTGTTTTGAAAATTTTTGCACTAAACTTATTTTTTCAGTAGGCCAGAAAAGTATAATTTTAACAAAAATGCTGTGAAAATATTTTTCCCAATTCCATATTCCCAGGAAAAGCCAGAATGGGGCCACAGGTGGCCATATTCCAGAACTCTTCCAAAAATCATTTAAGAATCCCATTTCCATCCAACATACCGAATCCCATCATAATCGGTTAAGAAACAAAACTGTTCCATGATAAACTGTTCTACGATAAATTGCTCACGATAAATTGTTCACGATAGACTGACAGTAAATGGAAGTTGCATCGTCGTCAATTCTTATATAAAAGGGAAGACTTTTAGAGCGGCAACAGAATGGGAAAATCAGTTGATCCTTAAAGAGGCCTCCAATGCCGCTATATATCAGCTGCAAAAATCGCAAGTAATGTAGGTTGTTCCGCCAGCATTTCAATTGTTCGAAGGGTCATCAAATAATGCCCTTACCTAAGTAGGCGGAAATCGATTAAAAAACCACTCTTAAATGGCAAGCATCTAGAACGTCGTATAATATTTGCAAAAGAAATGATGAGTTGGTAGGAAAAGTGGCAAAAAGTAATTTTTACGGATGAAAAGAAGTTTAATTTTGATGGCGCGGGCAGTTGCGCGAGTTTTGTCGAAGCGACACAGCAAAACTGGGGGTGTTATTATATGGGGTGAACACACATCTAAAATTGTAAATTTGTGTAACAATGAAATTTTATTGTAGCGGTCTTGTTTGGTTGGGGTATAAGTTTAAAAGACTTTTTGAAGAAAGTTAATAACCAGATAGGCATTCACTTGCAATGTAACGATAATGGCACAAAAATTTCAATCTGTAGCAATTAAAATTCAAAAATATTTTTTTTAAAAATGCACCATAAAATTTAGTAATATTGGCAAAAAATTTTACAAAAATAATAATAATTTTGTAGTATGTTTATGTACTCGTATGTGCGTTATATATAACCGAGTATATGTACATAAAAAGAACATGTAATACATGCACAATAAAATGCATGAACCGTTATAAAGGACACCGAATAAATATGATTAATAAATATTATTTAAATTCTAACCTCCTATATAGAGGAGGGATGATTTTTACTTTAAATTTAAATTTTATAAAATTTTTAATATTAAATTTTCAATGCATGATTTAATATGAATTGGGACCAATTTAGAAATTTTTTAATAAACAATATTAATGTATATGGATATATAGGGGCAGGGGTCAGTCATTTTCTGTATATACACAATCAAACTGACCTATTCGATTGTATAATTGGATTGCATATCCGGTGATGACAAACAATGTATACGATAATAATCTTTTGTCACGAGTTTTCCTTTTGTTCGGGGTCGAGGTCACATAAAAATATGGGTTTCATATCATAACTGTATATATGCGGAATATTGTTATTCGATTACGAAACTATTTAACTTTTTTTTTATAACACATTACATAATTTCTAATTTTAGAATGTCAAGTATATTGTAGTACAAATATTAATATTTTTGTTGTCAGTCATATCAAATTTTCCACTTGAACGGGATTTGGCGCCAACTCTTTCGATTGGAAACAAAAACAATTCGATGAAGACGATATTTGCCCATCCTTCTTTATGCTTTACAAAGTTCAATGTATTGATTGATATTTAACAATAATATGTGCCTAATAAGCGTTTTGTGATCGGCCGTTAAATTTATTGAACAAGTGGTTGGGAGCCATCTATATAACATGGACCCTAACTAAGTTATGAATACAGGAAACCCTCTAAGAACGCGATTAATTCGTTCCGTGTTTTTTGAAACCGTGTTGTTCGAGACGGCTCCCTGAATTAAAAACAGGCTGAAATTAAAAGGTTGATTTAAAGAAGGTGTTTTTATATGAAAAAATGGAACCTTTTTAAGTCATATTTTTAACAAATTTTTTGACAGATGTTTTACAAAAACAAATTTAATTTCAAAATGACACAAGAAAGTCATATTTTGTCATTTTGAAAAATATATTTTTTAATTCATTTTCATTACAGATTTAAAATGAAATAAAAACGCTGGTTTTAAGTCACAAAACACCATTTATAAGTCAGCCTTTTTTAGTTTGGGGAGCCGTTCGAGGCTACAACAAATAAAATAAAAAAACGTTACGTCTTAATTTTTTTTTGTTATGGTATACAAAAAACAAAATAAAAGAAAATATCGATAATCGTGTTGTTTGAAACCGTGTAATTTGAGGGAATGGGTATCCGTGTTCTTTGAATACCGTGTTCATGGATAATTACGAGTATATTTGCAACTAAAATGATTCGGTCTGGATGCTCCAGGTATTTAACCGATTTAACGGTGGCTTCCCTCAATCATCCTACGCGAGGAGCGGTTGGTGGGTTAAAATGAAATAGAATACCGTGGTGTAAGCAGAAATTGGAGCCTTCGTTTTTGGTCTACTGTTGTATAGTTTGTTGGCGTATTCCTTTAAGCTCAACGTTGGCTCTAACGCAGTTTGTGCCCATTATCACAAAATATATGAGACGGGATGCTGTATAAGATAGTGGAATTTTGACAGCGGAAAATAAGAGATTACGCTACACGCCGCAAGTGGCAGCGCTATCACTAAAGAGAATTAATTATGTTATATAATTACCAGCGGACATTTTGCATTCATTATGTACCACATATTTCACTAAATAAAATATCTCAGCGGAATAAAATATTAAAAGTGATTCTTAAAATGACAAATTGATTGATCTCCGAAGTAAAGGAACTCGGTTGCGTAATAGCTTAGGTCATACTGAGACTATATATGGAAAATTTGGGGAAAAATCGTGAATCAGAATTTTCACATTCTATTGTTTCTGCTAAAACACAAAATGTGCTTCGAAAAATAAAATCTGAAACTTTAAGCTTAAATGATAATATTTCTGTCGATTTTATGGATGTGGTTGAAGAATTGAGAAAAACGGAAAATAAAGAGCGATATATTCAATTTATTTGCCATACCCCTGTTTTTGGTCATAACTTACAGTATTATGGGCCTATTCCATGGAAATAATCTGCTGTCAGCAAAAATAAAAGCGAGAAAAAAATATAGATATTACTGGTTGTGTACGAAACAAAACATGTTATCAGTAAAATTGTACTGAGAGGGGAAGTGTGATAGGGGAAGTTTGCTGCCATAATGCTGCCATAAAAAATGTAAATTGGAGTAATTTTTATGGCAGCATTTTTCACACATCTACAAAAAATGTGTGTAAAGTTAAGAAATTTTTCTCACACTCATATAAAATAAATTGTTCGCCATTTTTATACTCAAATGTCGATTTTTTTTTTTTTTTGGGCTGAAATTTATTAACGTTAGTGGTTTTTTGTGGTGTATATATTAAAATTCGAATTGTATGAAAATGTACAAATTAAATATTTTATGAAATTTTTATGTTATTCCAAAATGTAAAACCATAAAATTTTACTATAAAATGAAATAAAAAATATTTCTGTTCTTTGTCACTCTCATGAAATTTAAAAAAAATTTTTTTTTTGCGTATTATCATCAAAAACACTGCTGTCAGCAAATGTTAACCATGGAATTAAAGCTTTATGGGCCTATTCCATGGAAATAATCTGCTGTCAGCAAAAATAAAAGCGAGAAAAAATATAGATATTACTGGTTGTGTACGAAACAAAACATGTTGTCAGTAAAATTTTACTGAGAGGGGAAGTGTGATAGGGAAAGTTTGCTGCCATAATGCTGCCATAAAAAATGTAAATTGGAGTAATTTTTATGGCAGCATTTTTCACACATCTACAAAAAATGTGTGTAAAGTTAAGAAATTTTTCTCACACTCATATAAAATAAATTGTTCGCCATTTTTATACTCAAATGTCGATTTATTTTTTTTTTTTTTTTTGGGTTGAAATTTATTAACGCAGTGGTTTTTTGTGGTATATATGTATATTAAAATTCGAATTGTACGAAAATGTACAAATTAAATATTTTATGAAATTTTATGTTATGCCAAAATGTAAAACCATAAAATTTTACTATAAAATGAAATAAAAATATTTCTGTCACTCTCATAAAATTAAAAAAAAAATTTTTTTTTGCGTATTATCAGCAAAAAAATTGCTATCAGCAAATTTTATCCATGGAATTAAAGCATTGTGCAAAACGAAATTTTAAAAATAATGCGGGTAAACATAGAAAAAATAAACTTATTGTTTATTTGGATGCCACTGGTAGTATTGTTAGGCCGCCCTATAAGCCGTCTAATGTTATATTGTATTACGCGTTTATTGTTTCTGTCGAAATAAATAATTTTGACACAACAAGCCCGTTTCCTATTAGGGATGATCAGTTCCAGCCATTCAACAGGTACTATTGGAAGTTGGCTTTGGATGTATCAGCTATATGCTGAAAAACATTTTAAAAAGTGGCCAGTTTTTGATGAAATTGTCATTAATTTTTCATTTGCAGAATTAAACTCTGTACTGTGTATTTATATCTATGTATATATATAAAAATGAATTCCTGTTTGTTTGTTTGTTTGTTTCAAATGGGCGTCTCAGCCGCTCAACCGATCGCCATGAAATTTTTACCATGTACAAGTTGCATATCCAGAACCAACCTTACGATATTTTAGAAGGCACTGGACCCCGGGGTCTAGGAGCTGCGGTACAAATTTTTTCGAAAATTTTAATTTTCTTTAAGTTTTTCCACGAAAATGAGTTTATGGGGCTGGTTATATGAAATTACTGACATTTTCGAATCCAAGGGGCCCAGCCCTGGATCAAAAATTAATTTTTCAATGTATAGATACAAATATTTGATTATTCCAAAATGGCTTCTCAGTCGCTCAACCAATCGCCATGAAATGTTTACCATGCAAATGTTGTATGTTCAGGACCAATCTTACGATATTTTGGAAGGTGCTGGACCCCGGGGTCTAGGGGCCATGGTACGAATTTTTTCAAAAATTTAATTTTTTTTACGAGAATGAGTTTTGGAAAGGGGTTATATGAAATATGAGACATGTTCGAATTCGGGGGGTCCACCCTGGATCAAAAATTCATTTTTACATGTAAAGATACAATTATTTGATTGTTCTGAAAAAACGCCTTAGCCGCTTTACCGATCGCCATGAAATTTTTACCATTTATATGTTACATGTTCAGAACCAAGCCCACGATACTTTTGAAGGAGCTGGACCCCGGGATCTAGGGGCTGTGGTACAATTTTTTTCTCAAATTTCAATTTTTTTAAGATTTTTTGACGGGAATGACTAAGGAAAGGGGTTATATGAAATTAGTGACATGCTCCAATCCGAAAGTCTGCCCTGGATCAAGAATTCATTTTTACATGTATAGATACAATTATTTAAATGTTCCGAAATAGCGCCTTAGCCGCAAATTTAGACACCAAAAAGGATATCTAGCGTGCGATTGTTATACACAAATCATACCTCTACTATAATAGATTTAATTATTCAAATTAATTTTATTAATTGAAATTTAAGACAATCTTTTATCACTTTAACTGAAGACTAATCTCTGAACACTTATATTATCCATACTAATAATCCAAACAAAGTCATTTCCCAACGTGGGTTGCCAGCACCGACACGCCATGAAAACATTGTTCTTGATAGAGATCTATTACGAGAACAAAATTACGACGTTGGTCAGTTACGAGTTTTCACTGAGACTAAAAAAAGTCTCTTAGTGGATGATCAAAGACAGGCATACACTAAAGTGATGCAATACATAGCAAACGGTAACGGAGGAATTATTTTTCTTGATGCACCCGGAGGCACTGCGGAAAAACATTTCTTCTTAATTTGATACTTGCTGAAGTAAGACAGCAGAATACAATCGGCCTCGCTGTTGAATCATCTGCAATTGCATCCACCTTACTCAATGACACATAGAACATTCAACGTTTAAACTACCATTGAATTTGAATGAAGCGGATAATTTTTCTTGCAATATAATACGAAATTCGGGAATTGCCACGTTATAAAAAACATGTAAAACCATTATTTGGGATGAATGTACCATGGCACACAAAAAAGCATTTGAACCAGTTGATCGTACCTTGCGCGATTTGCGACAAAATAACCGACCAATAGGAGGAGCTCTAACACTACTAGCAGGTGATTTTCGTCAAACTTTGCCAGTCATTCCACGATCAACACCCGCTGATGAACTTAATGCCTGCCTGAAGGCATCTCATCTTTGGAAACATGTTACGAAAATCACACTATCTTCAAACATGCGTGTGAATTTACATCACGATGGTACAGCTGTAACAGCTAAAACATTTGCCAGGCAGCTTTTGGACATGGGTAACGGGAAATTGCCAAATGACCCTGTAACATGTGAGATATCGTTCCCGCCTAATTTTTGTCAAATGCTGCCATCAATACAGGACGTGCTAATGAAAGTATTACCAAATCTGTCAAATAACTTCAAAAATCATAATTGGCTGTGCATACATGCACTCCTAGCTCCCAAAAATGACGGCGTTAATAAATTAGATAATGAAATTCAATCGCAACTACCCGGGTCACTAATGAAATACAAATCTATCGACATGGTTACTGATGTGGATCAATCCGTCAATTATCCTATAGAATTTCTTAATTCTTTGGAGCCACCTGGTATTCCACCACACATACTATTTTTAAAAGAGGGTTCACCAATAATACTGCTCCGAAATTTAGATCCACCGATATTGTGCAACGTGAAGAAATTGATGCCGAATGTAATTGAAGCAACGATTATTACCGGTAAAAGTAAAAAAGAAGATATGCTAATTCCGCTCATTCCTATGATTCCCACCGATTTGCCGTTTGAATTCAAGCGACTACAATTCCCATTACGCCTTGCTTTTTCAATGACAATCAACAAAGCCCAGGGGCAATCATTGAAAATAGCTTGTGTTATTTTGGAAAATTCATGCTTTTCACCTGGGCAACTGTATGTTGCTTGCTCCAGAGTGGGAACGCCAAAAAATTTATTTATTTACACACCAAATGTAAAAACCAAAAATATTGTTTATCAAAAAGCTTTATAATAAAAATTATTAACTAAAATATCTTTATATTTATTATTCACTCTGATCTGGTTGAAGGTTTGTAAAAATGGAGTATAATTATTTGGCAATTGGTAACAAATACCAAACCAAAATTACTTAACTATTCTCACAAACAGGATGTCCAATAATATCATTACAAAAGTTCGCCTGGATGCAACATTGGCGGAGACACCCGTTACTGAATTCAGCTACTTATAATTTTCTTTTCATATGTGATTGCAACTACAGCGATGTAAAGAGAGAATTCTTGCATAAAAATCAAGGTATTTGAATTATATACCTCCCGTGCAACGCCGGGTAACTCAGCTAGTATTAAATAAACTTAATTTTGTAGAATATTTGAACCATGCCTATAATTGGATAAATAATAGATCAATGGAAAAAAGATGATTACGTAATCGTTTATCTATGTTGCTCCCATTTATCACACACATTGGCAAACGATATTAATAAAGGATTTACAAAAGCCTCGCTAGAAGTTAGAGATGTGATGGATAATTTATTATCATCAGTCTTAGAACCCGAAATAATAAAATTTAATGAGGTTATTGAACTTAATGAAACGAAAAATCGCAATGAAATTCATAAAGTAAATTCAATTCAAATTTATTTACGAAGTCCATTTTACAGAGATTTTAACAAAATCACAAACGAAAATATTGCGGATAACAGTACTATTAATTCGGGAGGACTAAACAGTTTATTTAATCTAACGTTCTGTAAACTTGTTTTAAAAAAATATATATGGCTATTTTTCCTCTTTGGACTGGCTTTTTAAGTAATTGAAAACGTCACAGTAACAGTTATGTTGAAAATTATTCCGCCAATAATTAAAATGCCAATAAAACTTGAACGATTTATAAGAGAAATTCGAAATCGTAACGTTGGCATATATAAAAAAAACAAGTTTTGGTAATATTCCTAAAACTTCTTTAAAAAATAAATTCAATCCAAAAAGACTATCCTTAGAAAATCACCATTCTTTGCTAGACATGCAGAATAGTGTATCAGTCTGTAAGCACAAACATTTAAATTGTTCTACTCCAATAAGCGATAGAACAAATATCAATTTAAATACAATATCAGCTATACATCAGTTGCCACAAGACGAACGGAAAATCGCTACTATGGAAATATCAAGCAAACATTCGAAAGAAATAGAGCCCAATAAAGAATATGTGTAGGTACTCCCAAAAGAAAACCAAATTTCAGAAATGTTTCAAAACAAATTTCCACCTTAAAAAAATATATGTGTACTACGAAATGGAACGAGCACCTGCAATTATTTCAAAAATACGTGTACTTTGGATGCTTTGTTGCAGGCTCTAGGTGTCGCTGTTGAATCTTTTGAGTCAAGTCGATTAATTGATCATCAAAGTGAGGATGGGTCAAGGCCACAAAAATTAGTTCGTTGCATTTTGCAGAATAACCCCCAAAAGGCATACAAAATTAGAAAACAAGTTCTAATAAATATTTTTGAAAACACGTCAGACTGCACATGCAATATTTTAGACGTAGCTTACCCGATTCTTGAAAGTTTTCCTAGTGTTTTTTAAGAACTTCATTGTCCAAATTGCAAACATTCCGGTTCTAATAAGAGAGGATTTATATTTATAAACATGTGCAAGCTAAATGACCTCGGATTTTAGCCAATGTATTGATTTAAATACTATTGAAAAATGCAAAAAATGTTCAAATACTATGACGCAGAAACAACACGTACATATCTAGATATAATAAGCATTAACACTGAAAATGTTTTTCCAGTTGTAAATCAAATTACGACAATATCTATGATAGAACCAATATTATGTTTTAGCGGCGTGTGCTATAAACTAAAATCGATCGTTAGCCACTCTGCAGGAGGCGGGGTGCACTATATAAGTTACTGTTTCAGAAATGGTAAAAGGCTCAAATATGACGACTTAAGTGCTTATATAGTAACGGTCAGAAAGAGTGAAACACAGAATGTAACACCACACATGATAATATACGCCAAATCAGGTTAAAAGCATGATCAAATAAAACGTTAGTTCAATTAAAATAGAAGAGCGTTCAAGTGAAAATTTCTGATGATTTCTAATTTATCCGTTTTTGATAAGATACAAGTATCAGGTAATTTCTCACCGCCAGTCGAGTGAATTTTTTAGCGTATTTTAATTTATAGGTTTTTGATCAATTAAAATAAAACAACGTTCACCACTGGACATTTCCGATCGTATTCCGACATTTCTGAGATTGGAGCTAGAAAATTCCAAATTTACTGAAATTCATAATAATTCATAATACGCAAGTGGTAGAATGATTCAAAAAATTATTTCTACCAGTATTCCTCATGATATCCTCCCATGGATGAGGTAAAGTTTTATGTTTACAACATTTTTTTTTTGTTGATAATTATTTTTTCTGGCTAGAAAAAAAATTTCGGGATGAAACTCACATTTTGATTATTTTTTTATTTTTTTTTTCGAGCTGACATTTGAATTTATCATGGAAACACACCACATAAAAAAGTATTTTCGGGATGGTTTTTTCGGGCCAAATTAACAAACATCTTCGTTCATCATGAATTTTCATTTATCTACATTCACTGGCAATACAGCAGACTTAACCGATGCACAACTAGTTCCAGTAAATCAAAATGTTCCTCTAAAGTGGCTGATGTTATAAGTAAGTCGTCTAAATACGGGAAAACGAGACATGGTTTGAGGTGCATTACATATAGTCCAAAAGACTGCTTCTGTCCAGAAGTTCAAACCAATAGCTGAAAATGGGACGCAAATTGTTCAATGATGGTCTTTAATCTACGAGTTTGTTCGGACTATGGTGATACGAATCTTGACGAGAAACTGTGTGATTTTGTATTGAATTTATAGAGGGCCTAGTTCGAAATAAATCTCAAAATTCCATTGGTAACACTCCACTACGCAGACAAAACGCATAAATCTTTGTAATCAGATCCAAGGTTAATTATAATGTAATTTGAAAAATTGACAGAGAATTCTAACACTGTAGATCGCAACCTGTGTTCTATAAAAGGAGAAACAGGATATTTATGCAGAATTTAATCTGAGTGATAAAGTTAACATAGATCCCATCATTCGAGGAAATCGAAGCTCACAACCCAACTCAGTTGGCAACTGTACTTTAAGTACAAAGGAACAACTGAAATCCAATTCCATATACGCAGCTAAACCACTCCAACCAAATTTATGATATCACTTAATTTAAACTCATAAGGATATAATACAGATCGTGTACTGCGCGCAACTCACTTCATGTCTCAACGATTTTTTATGGCCCAACGTTACAAATTAACGCATCATATTCATTATTGCAATACCTAAATGTTTTACATAAAAATTAAACTGTTACATTTTTCCCCCGAAAACTATATAACAACACCAACAACAAGTATCTAATTTATAAATTATGTCCTTTTTTTGACATATGTGTTACATTTTTTTTGCTGCCTACCAAGCATCAACAAAAAAATATTACAAAATCTGTTTTCACAAATCTGTATTTTTTTTCTTATGTCTCGTCTCAACCTTTAAAACCCTGAACTCAAAATTATAAAAATATTTTTTTTTTTTTAAATATTTGTCTGTAAAGGTCCTGTGGGAGCAAGGATCATTAGTTTTCGATGCAACATTATTAACCCTGATCGATATCCTCAATTTTTTTGTATTTTTTATTTACATATTTTTCGTAAATATTCAGGGTTGGTTTAGGTCTTGTAGACTAAGGATATTTGTATACCGATGTGTAGGTGACAAACTCCATTCCTGTTTTACGAACAAAAACAAGGAAATAGAACATGTTGATTATTGTTTTATGTTGTTACTGTTGTAAACGGGAAAGATTAACGAGATACACATTTTCAACCTTTGCATTATCGGGATTTTCGGAAAACCGTTTTAATTAAGATTTTTTTTTAGGTCGGCACTGCAACTGCGTGTATTATACGAGAACGCGTGCTTCTCATAATTTATTATGATCACTTGAAATAGATTAATATTTATAAATTTCCTTTTTATATGTTTATATAAGATGTCGTTTTTTAGGACGTAGCTTATGGTGAAATGGTGGTATTCGATGACCAGATAAGTTTCCCCCTCATATGTGGATGATGACTATGCCAAAATACGATGAACGATGACTGATGTGTATCCTATACCAATAATTGAATTCAAATACACCCAATTTGAGTGTTTTCGAACAAATTTGAAATCGGAATGGACGGAAACCACATATGAGCTAGATTTGACTGATTAATTAATTAATTAATTTAATAGAGATTAGGAAGATAAGGTAAGCGGGGTTACCGGGGTGCTCTTTTTTATAACGCTTTCCCATGAACACACTTTCACAAACCGCACCACATAAATTATATTTGAATCACTTAATTAAACACCCAGTGAAATTCGATTAGCTCGTCATATCATCATAAATTACAATTACTGTTGCGGAAAATGCTCCCCGCAGCAAAACAACCCGAAAAACACTTAGAAATAATTTACAGATTTTTTTTTTCGCAGTGTACTAATTGAAAAATTGTCATCAAATCAAATCAATAAAATGATTGCCATTATTAAATCGGGAATTCGAGAAGAAGCATGCAAACATCACATACACAACGCATACACATATATACAAAGAGGAAAACGAAGAAAAATAGTTGAAAATCAATTATTTTTACTTTTTATTTTCCCGAACCCCCTTATAAAATCATAACATATATGGATAAAATATAAACCATCTCCACCCGCATCCTTCGTTGTATATTACCACCCCAAAAATAAAATCATCATTCCCTTACTAACTACCCCATCATCCCGCAAACTAGCACCCCACCCCCATCATCATGATCACATAAACATGTTATGTATTATAATACAAAAAAATCAACCACCGTCATCTCATTATAAACAAAAAACAACATTCCCCACACATATGTATATGTATATGTATACAATAAACACACACACATACATATAGCGCGCACACTAAAAAACGTATAGCAAAAAAATATTCATGCAATTTCCTGGAACGAAAAGACTGATTGTGAATTTTCCAAAAACAAGTCGCACATAACACAACAAAAAACTCAAAAAAATCACTTCTGCGCGCTTTTACTAAGTTTTTTGTGTGCTTTACAGCCACTGTGTGTATTTTTAAGAAAAATTTTCAAATTTTCCAAAAAACTGGAAAATCAAAAAAACAAAAAAAAAATCGTAGCTACAAGTACATGGAGGAAAATATATATACGAAAAATTCGCCGAACACGTCGTCGGCTCGGCATATTATAGGTTTCGCACAAAAAAACAAAACTTTTTTGGATATGAGGGGAAATTTTTTTTTATATCTTGGGAAATATATGAATCCAAATTTTCTTTTCGTTTTTTTTCGAGTCGCGAAAAAACCCGCATTTTGGAATACAATGTAATGTGTACTTTTGGGATTTGGTTTTCCACAACAATTTTCAGACGTCTAATATTTCGCTATTCTGACATCAAATTCTTCGTTTTGAAAGTCCTCTATAATTATTTTTAATTTCAGGCCAATTAAACTTCATAAAAAAATATAGGACTACATAGGCTTTTAGGCAATATAGGCTTTTAAACAAGCATTAAACTTTCCCGGTTTAAAGCTGAACAAATACAAGCTGTTTAAACTAGAGAGAGCCTTTAATAGATCTTGTTTTGGACAGCTTTAAGTGGAAAAACACAATGCTTTTTCGAAAACAAGTGGACCCGCGAATTTGTCATCGAACTAATTTTCTCTTGATGAACACTACAGGGTGGGCCATCTGTTAGTCCCTTTTTTCAATCGATGAATTTTAGTACTTAATGCCATCTGTTCAAATTTATTATAAAAATAATCGTTCGAAAACAACATGCTGTATCCGATAGTGGAAATTTTACAGCGGAAAATAAGAGATTACCCTACTCGCCGCAAGTGGCAGCACTATAACGAAAGAGAATTTATTTTGTTATCTCTTTTTTCACTAAATAAAACATCTCAGCGAAATAAAATATTAAAAGTGATCCTTAAAAAGACAAATTGATTGATCTCCGAAGTAAAGGAACTTGGTAAATGAAATCTTAAAATTTAACAATATTTCTTAACGAAGTACGATGAAATTTGCACAGTAATATTGATCAGGGAGTAAGATAAGTAAAATTCTAGGATCTGTTCGTGCTGGACTAAACTGGCCATTTCATAACCTGTGCTTATGAAAAATGGTCCCTGTACATTTTACAAGATATAAATAAATTTTAAACTGAACGGGACTCGGCTATTTCTTAGGATTAACATTTTCGCTACGTATAATTTTTTGATTTACTTACTTCGGAGATCAATTAATTTGTCATGTTAAGGATCACTTTAAATATTTTATTTCGCTGAGATGTTTTATTTATATCATTTTCTGTGACAGCAAAATATTGATCCCGGATCAATAATATGACGTCATTGTTGATCCAACATGGCTTCTTTGTTTACATTTGTTGTCTTTTATTTTTTGATCCCGGATCAATTAAAAAATCCAAAAAATTTGTTGGATTTTTTTGACGTTTACTCACACATAATCACAATATGTGTGAGTAAACGTCAAAAAAAATCGGACAAATTTTTTGGATTTTTAATTGATCCGAAATAAAAAAAAAGACAAAAAATGTAAACAAAGAAGCCATGTTGGATCAAAAAAGACGTCATATTGTTGATCCGGGATCAATATTTTGCTGTCACAGAAAATGATATTGGTGAAAAACGAGATACAAAACAAATTTCGTTTGGTTCTTCGATTGAAAAGGTGTTTGTGATTGTTCCGTATATTGGTCTATTTTCAACACTCTCGAATTAAAATACACAACCGTAGGAAATTTTTCCATTTAGCGTCAATCTGTATGACAACGACTATATGATAATCGACACCTACTTATACACAATCAACTTCCCAACCACCCCATACTTTTCTTTCCGTTAAAAATTTTCGCTGGCAATTAAATATCAAAATAAATTCTCTTTAGTGATAGTGCTGCCACATAGCGTAATCTCTTATTTTACGCTGTCAAATTTCCGCTATCTTATCTAGCATAAAAACAACAACATTTCGTAAATTAATTAATTGAGTTTACATAATTTTTTTATAGTGACAGTTGATTTCTGTTGTTTCAGACAGATGTGCCGTTAACATTCAGTTTGTACAGCTTTGAGTTTCATACAAGAAACGTACTTTTAATGGTGCTGAATAAGTCGGATTTTGTGATAACTAAACAGCATTTGCGGGAAGTGTTAATTTTTTGTTTTAATTGGAAAAAAATGCAGCTGAAGCGCATCGTTTGCTTGTGGAAGTTTACGGTGAACCGATAACTCATGTAGATGATTTCAGTGTTGAAGATAAGCCTCGCTTGGGACAGCTAAAAAAATTAGTAGACAATGAATTAGGGGCATTGCTCGATGAAAATCCGACTCAAACGCAAGAGGAGCTGACCGGTACATTGAGGGTGACGCAACAAACAGTTTCCGTACTATTGAAATCTATGGACATGATTCAAAAGCAAGGCAATTGAGTCCCTTATGAATTGAAACCAAGAGACGTGGAAAGGCGATTTCTTTCTTGCGAGCAGTTGCTTCAAAAGCAAACAAAAATGGGTTTTTTACATAGTGGATAGTAACTGGTGGATAGTGACTGGTGGTGAGAAGTTGATCTTCTACGATAACCCCGAGAGGAAAATATGTTACGCTTGCCCTGCCAATCGTTGCAATCGACCTCAACATCAACACCAAAAACGAACATGGTGTATCTGGTGGATTCAAAGAGGCGTTGTGTACTACGAGCTTCTACAACCTGGCGATTCCATTACGCGCGAGCGGTACAGACTACAATTAATTCGTTTGAGTCGTGCAATTCGAGAAAACGACCGGAATATGAGGAAAGCCATGATAAAGTTATTCTTCTACATAACGACGATTGGCCTCACGTTTCAAAAGTCGTAAAAAAATATAGATATTTTACTGCACCCGCCGTATTCTCCGGACATTGATCCTTCTGATTACTGCGGTTGTTCCGACGGATGCAACACGATTTGGCAGGTGGTCTCCTCAAAAGACGAAACTTTTTTCCGAGATGGGATTCAAAAAATGCCTAAGAGGTGGGAAAAAGTCGTAAGCACCGATGGACAATATTTTAATTAATCTCTTCATTCATTTTTTTATGCTTATGTAAAATTTGTTTACCGCCTATCCTAGAGATTAAGATCCCGTGGACATATACAGAATTGTAAAAATATATTTTACCCTAATCGTAGAAATGGGCATGGACCATCCATCTTAGAAATAAGTCCGTCCTTCCCAAAAATATCAGCTAGAACCTATAGATATTTTTAAATTCGACGGTACAACGTTTAGAATCGTGTACAATTTTATAATTTTATTTTCAAAATAAAATTCAGTTGGAAAAATAACAAATTTAACAGTGTATCTTGTATATAATTTTTTAGCACAAATTTTATTATCATATGTATGGAATTTATGAAATATGTATTTTATATTAAAATATTTTGAAACACAATATTTAATTGAAAGGCATTTGAAACTTTTATGGAATTTTAAAAATTCTCGCAAATTAAATCTCTAGTCTCAGTGTTCTACCAGATTAAACTATAATTGAACTAATTTCATCGATGTTTTGCTCACTTCATTGTCAAGTAATTCGTCCTTCAAGTCAATGGCTATGTTGTGTAGAACTTCAGTGGCAATGATTGGCGTAAGCGTACTTTACAGTTTAATTTGTAAAGCTGAAAAGAATTCAATAATTAAAACAGAATGTTTTAAAAAAAATTGTATTGCCTTTGGCAACACCTGGGAATCGGCGCTCCCGAATTCCAACCATTCTCTCCAGGCAAGCACTCGTTTCGTATATGAACACCATCAATGCAGCCAATACAAGGTGGAATTTGTATGTGAAGATAGCCCAATTTTCATCCCCGAAAAATGGGGTGACAACACTAATTATTAATATCATGACATTTTTGACTATTAGTCCCGAAATATGTCACATTTTTACTCTCAGCCCCGAAAGTATTTACTGTCATGACAGCTAAAACTATCATGACACAAACATTTTTCAGGGCTGAGAGTAGAAATATGGCATTTTCATGATACTATGACGACTGAAAAGTTTTTGGGGCTGTGACTAATAAATGATATTAATTATATATAAGAAATTTTATGTGAAATATTTTATGGTCGAACGTAATGAAGCAAGAATTAAAGTAATTTTAGTAAGTAACAAAAATTACGTAAAATCTTCCTCCATCAATAGATAGAAGCCGACTATTTCTCAACTCCAACCCCATAGAAAAATTGTAAAAAAAACAAAAAATTACTTTAATTCTTCCGCCATTGCCAGATATAAGCCGATATTCCGGCCAACCAATAGTTGTTGAGTCTAATGAACTATAACTCAACTGCATCCTTTACAAAAATTCTAAAAAAAACACAAAATTACTTTAAAAATTCCTCTATCACCCGACATAAGCGTTGGCTGTTCGACCATAAAATATTTCACATAAAATTTCTAACAAAATTATCGGGCAATTAATTAATATCATTTATTTGTTCCAGCCATGAAAACTTTTCTGTCGTCATAGTATCAGGAAAATGACAGACTATTTTTACTCTCAGCCCCGAAAACTGTTTGTGTCATGACAGTTTTAGCTCATGACAGTAAATATTTTTGCGACTCCCTGCCAACATTGCGTTACAGAAATGTACAGTTTACGAAGACTGGCTACCACTAATGTCTTCGTAAACGTAAAGTTTATTCGAAACAATGAAGAAGTACCGGACAAGTGGTGCAGTGGTTAAAGCTTCGGCACTTGGACCGGGAATATTTACTTTACTGTAATATTACCATGTTGTCCATGCCAAGAGAAATGTGAGGCAGCGGCGTCTGTTATGAGGCTTTTCAAACACCCTCTGAACCATACATTTGTCATTCAGTGTTTTGAAATATTTAATCTGCAATAAGAAAATAAAAACATATTTTTTAAATTTTAAACACTTAATTGTGTTGTGTAGTTTAAAGTACCAAATATGTTTTAAATCCGGGCTCATTTCTTACATCTTTTTCCATTTCTTGAAAGGCTTCAATAGAATTCGCAGGAAATTTTAAATTATATGTTATTTCCGTTTACGATATTGCTTGGCCCGGGCACCGGTTTTTATGTTCATGAAATTCTACCCTCAACAATTTCACTTCTCGAAGGGTTTCTCTCAGTATTTCAAATATTTTTTCTCCGAAGTTACGATCACCATTATTTTTAATAGGTTGATGACATCCTTGTGTTGAGGTTGATGGTCGCATGTTGTCATTTATTTTAAGAAATTCTTTATAATTTGTTTCCGAATCAAAACAAAACTCTTCGCTTTCTTCAGTCGAATTCCTATCTGGAATTATACACATAAGCATTTATTCACACATCCCTTTTTCAACCAACAAAAAAAAATTGTCCCAATTTTAGTCCAACCCGCACAATGTGTGAATAAAAAACCATAGTATGTAATTGCGTTGTTGATAAAAAATTTCGCTTGATTTGAAGTACAACCAACACAATTGTGTGTATAGATATAGTACTTTTTTCGGACGAAAATAAGTTAAAACGGAATTCACAAATGTGTAAGTTGGTTAACTAAATTTTTGACATGGTACTTTTGCCCTACCCGCACAATTGAGTTAGTAAAACACAAAAGGGATATATACATTTGCAATAATGGTATAAAACCAGAATATTTAAAATTTTGCAAATACTTACTGTTTTGGGTTGGTGGTGAGCAATACAAACTGGTGGAATTAGAAGAATTTGGTTTGGTCTTGGGTTGTAAACCGCTAATTGGAATTGTTGGTGGTCTGTTCGCCTTATAGGGATGATAAACTATTTTTTTAGGGATATCGTAAATGCATTTGTAAATGCAATATTTTGTTTGATATATCTAGTACTCCAAAAGACAAGGTGTTTGATTCTAAAGCTTCTTGTACAGTACTATAAATCCCCAAATGGCTAGAAGGTAAAGGATCGTCGAAATAATTTTCCAAATTCAACAAAAAAAATCCATTTACTCGTTCGTTGTCATATTCCATAATTTTAAAAAAACGGTCGTTTATTAAACAATAATTGTTTGGTGTATCAGAGCCAAGAGAAAAACTGGTCGTAAAGAATATTTTTGAGAAGTTTTGTGGATGTTTTCCTGTTCTTTAAGTCTATTATCAATTTGTTGCAGTGGTTGTGATGCTTTTTTTATTAATTTCTACTGCTGCATATAATTTTCAAAATTAAAGGCACTATAGTTATCGAGGTGGCCGTATTTTGTTGTATCTTCTGCTAGATGAAGCAAGCAATGTACATTAAAGTTTCCATAAAGGAAACAAAATTGCTGACAAAATATTTTGAGTAAATCCGCAGGACATTCATTATTACGAAAACAGTCTTCCGTGTGCAAGTATTCTTATAGCACACGTCAAATATATAAAAAGTGTATAGTAGTTGTTATCTATAACATCTTTAAATACTACCATGCCAGTATAGCATAAAAATAGACGAAACTCGGAAGCTTTCCAATGGTCTAATTCATCAAGCGATCTCGGCTTTCTTTGAAATTCCGCAGACATATATTTACGAATTTGTAGTAGATGTCTATTCACGGATCAATTTGATTTCTTGTTAGAGAAAATCGCTGTTTACGCGTTTTAATTAGTCGACTAAGCATTATTTGCCTCATCGCGCCTAGTAACACGCAATGCACGTAGTCAATTGGAAATTTTGAAACGCATTTAACGGGTATAGTTTCCAATTTCGAATTCATTTTAATGTGGTGATTTAAATCGGTTTTGTTGTAAAATTCAACATCTGTTCAAAAGTGACCGATGCTTTCTGGAAAACAAGCTCTGTGTTTTAAATAGGTCCCTCTTATGTGACATTTTGTGCAGCTGGAGTAACCAGAGTGGGATTTGACACCTAAAAACAAAGAAACAATTAAAAAACTTGTGAAATATAAGATATTGTTCAAAATTACCGAGAAGAAAAGCTCTGGCCGGCGCATCACAAATAAACGCTCGAATGGTTACCAATATCTTTTTATAATTGTCCTTGCTCTCTTTAACAAATTCATTCAAAAATTGACCAGCACAATATAGTTTCTTGTAGCTCTGATACATACCAATTGGAAATACTTCTTGATAAGATGCGACTCGACCAAGAATAGGCCATAATTGATTGGTGGAGCTCTTGCTTAGTGGAACACCATCCACACCAATATCAATCATTAAGGTTTTGTCGTAAAATCTTATTTTAGTTAGAATATTTTTTAATTGCTTTTCGAGCCCAATATGTAAATATTGACCTTGACCCATTGGCATTACGCTTCTTATTCTATTGGGCGTATTTTTCAAAGTTCGCACGTGTTTTGGCAAGCTGGAATGATATTTGGATAATATTTGCAGCAATGCATTCACAGAGTCATTCGATGGGTTGTACTTCACACTCCATTCGCATAACTCTTTTCGTATATTATCTTCAATTATCGGTGCCAAGCTGCACTCATATTCGGATTCAGTATCTGTAACGGAAAAGCTTGAATTTGTTTCTTGGAATAAGTTGTCGCAACACAAATTTGACATATTTGTGCTGTCGCTAATCAAATAATTCTTTTCAGCAGTAAGTACCTCATCCTCGCGATTTCGTGTTTCCAACATGAGTACAGGGGGATTTTGTAATATTGGTAAAAATAGCATCAATTTCTTGGCGAACAGTTCTGTACAGCTTTTGCTTAGACATTTTGTTCAGGGATTTAAGTTTATATACACACTCACTTCAAAATTAATTCTTAATTAAACTTCAGCTTTGCGGGAAATTATTAACACTTATTCTAAATTATTTACAGTAAGTCTTATTTATTTCTATACAATTTGAAAACTATGTCTATCATTTATTTAATAATATTTTCACCAACAATTAGTTATTTTGTATTTTATAGTTTTTAGCTTGGCCTATCAAATATAACAGTTCTATTTTTTTTAATTTTTTTAAACACAAATACATAAAAAATTAAACCACATAATTTAACTACGCACTTTCAAAACCAAATATTAAATAATGTTTCGATTTTCTGCTACTCTAAGAAAAAGCGTTGTAATCGCTTTAAAATTGTGTTCAAGAGTATAACATTTATGTTACGTTGTTGATGTATACATTTTTTTGTTGGGAGGGCTGAGAGTAAAAATGTAGCATTTTTGGGGGCTGATAGTCTAAAATGTCATGATATTAATAATTCGTGTTGTCACCTCATTTTTCGGGGCTATCATCGCATATACAGTTAGATTTATTGCTATAATTGTTAATTAAATGCCGCAATAGTATACATAAACTTGTATAGTGTTACCATAAGCAACTTTTTCTATTTTCGGGAATAAAAATTTGGGTTATCTTCACAAAATAAAATCCTTGCGTTACTTTCGAATTTGCCTTTGGCATGAAATCATAAACAAAAAGCATTATTTTTTGTTTCGAGTTCCAGCCTTTTTTGATAAACCAACATCATTTGGTAAAATATTTAACAGCGGATAAAACCATTGGTTTACCATGGTTTAAAAAGTGTAAAACTGGTTTACCTGTAACCTTTAATTAATTTATGTTCCTAAATATTGCCCTTAAACATCAAAATGCAGCATTGATTGTTGGGGCGCTGCTCTATGTTTTGAATTCTAATCACTTCTGTAATGGCAACCATGAGCACACTACCATTGAGTGTATACATTTCACAAAATGTTGAAATTGGTGTTGATCATTTTTGTTTGACAGACCTTTCTTTTAATAATTGCCCATCAGGCGCATTAAGGAACAAGTTAGCAAAATAGTTTTTTAATTGTTTTTTATATTTATATTTTCATTTTCTCCAGTTTTAAAGTATATATCCCCTTAAAGGATGTTTTGTTATCTTCGGGCCTGTTATTTTGGTTCATTGTCGATATTCCCATGAGAGAAACATAATTTTGGTTAAAAAAAAGAAAATCTCCGTAAACCAAATCTAGGACTTAAGTCTTCCGTAATTTTTGTCTCCCACGAAAAAATATTTTGATTGATACCGTTTGATTGGACTAATAAAAGCAAAAAGGTTAGAAATATTTTTACCTCCAGGCCTTCATTGTTTATTTTATCTCATAATAAAATTTATTTCTTATCATTTATGCAATAAAGCCCCTGGCGTTCCTTTATATAACTTTCTCCCCCCGACATTGCATCATTGATCCAATAAGCACGCATCATTAACTAGTTTAAATCGTAAATTGTTTTTTTGTTTGAAAAAAATATTTTTTTATTACAGTTTGAATAAATATTATCAAAGTGACAAAACGAACAAAAAAACAAAAAAAAAATCATTCGTAATTGATAAGAAAAGATTTGGTTCGCGCTCTCCTTCTCGCTCTCTGTTTTATTTTTTTATTTCTCTGTAATATAAAGAAGATACAGTAAATAAACAAAATACCACCACAATAAAAACAACAAAAACAGTTTCTAATCATTATAATCACATAGGGGAAATTTAATAATAATATTTTTTTTTATAACTTTTATATTATAATGGTATATAACTATCCTACTCTAATCGAATAAGGTTTTTATTACGATTTCATTTTTCATCCCTCCCATAATACGTCACATACATAAATACGTCGAAATAGGGGATGAAAAAAAATATATAATCTTTCTCACTCAGTTGTTCGTATATCGAAAACTAATACATACGAATACATCAAAACAAAAAAGACCTATGACAATTTTTTTTTGGAAAAAAAAAGAAAATTTTTTATTTCTAAATTTTTTGTTATTTTGTATTTTATTTTATTTTTTTGACAAGAAACAAAAAAATCAAATCTCAGTTTACTTTGAAGTCGTGATGTGGAAGGATCTTACCGTAATTATTTTTTTGTGTGTGACTTAAGTAAATTTTTTTTTTTTTTATAAAAAATTTATTTAAAAAATTTTATAAAACACAATTAATGATAGTCAATATTTTGGTGCGTGAAAGTGAATATTTCTAGTGTCGTGTATTAATTTTAAGTGAATATCGAAAGTGAACAAAAAAAAACACAAAGTGAATTTTATTGGTTCATCCTTACAAAAATTTTAAATACCAAAGGTAATTTAGGTTTAATTTAAATATTTTTAAAACTTTAAAGTTTACGTTTTTGGATGGTTAGGTTACACATACTTGAAAACTTAAAAAAAAACTATTTCTTTTGTTTTCTACATTTTATATATTATACATATCAGTTTTCCTAATATAAAAAACAACAATAACAAAAAAAAAATGTCATTAGTTTTGTCTACATTACTTTCTAGTTACGTATGGATGTATAATTAAAATATAGATTTTTCTCATTTTCCATGTACATATGTTGTGTATGTGTATGGCAGGATAATAAAAAGGATTGTATTATATATACATATGTGTTGATTAGAATAATACATGTAGAAGTGTGTATAACGGTTTATTTATCATCACCGTCATCGTGTGCCTAAAACCGTTTTTCTTGTTTTATGGGCACAGAAAGCATCCCGGTTTCGTTCTAAAAAAACATTCATTTTTATCGATTCGCCCGAAAAACAAACCCCAAAACATGTATGTCTCTTTATATGTATATGTTTTAAATGGGTTTTGTGTTTTTGGAAAAACGAGCGCTCAACAATATATTAGAATAAAATTTTGAGAAAATTTTTCAGCGAGATTTTCCATCCACATATCTATGTACACACTATGTACCACATATACACACACACAAATACATAGATATTTTGGTACACACGAGATATTTTAATTAGAATTTTCCTCTATTTTTCTAAATAGTTTATTTTTTTGTTTTGTTTTGTGTGTTGTGTTGAATATTATTATTATTGATTTTTAACGAATTCGTGTACACTACACTATGTGTGCTGTTGTTACGAATTTGTCACTATGTAGCTCCTCTGAATATACTACGTATACATTACAAATATCGTATATATGTTAGCAGCTAGTAGCAGGAAAAATTTTGAGTTTTTTCGAAAAAAAAAATTATTTGGGGGTTTTCTAATAGATAATTTTCGGGCGCATAGTGCGCCGCCACCACATCATCACATATACATTAAACGTTCAACGTATTTGTGCGTACCTCTCCATACCGCACTCCATATATTATATAAATTCTCTAATTAACAGTCGCCCGCTAATGAATTACTTAGTAGTTCTAGATGTAGTTTTTTTTGGCTTACGGGGTTTATTTTAAAATAATGTTTTGTTTCTTAGAAATCGTAAAACTAAAAAAACAAAATTTAAAAACTATAAAGGTTTAATGCGTTTATGGATTATAGATAGGTTTACCGGTTGCTATATACTAATTAATTATTCTTGATAGTGCGGTTCCGCTATTATGAGGTCAATAGTGTTAAAACATTTTATTTTTTTTACTCAAGTGTGACATGTGTTGCTCCTCTCGCCGACGCAAAATGATGTGTTGGTGTGATATTTAAAGTTTGTATTATTTTATATTTTATTAAACAAATTTTAAACTTAAAGTTAAAATTACTTACTCAATTAAAATTAAACCGTTTTAAAATTATTTGACCCTACAGTAAGTTTAAACCTTCTTTAGATAATCTGGATCTATAGTAACCACAGTTAAAATTTTAAATATACGGTTATCCTCCACATTGCGCGGTCGTGATTTTTTTTTCAAAAACGAAATGATTTTTTACGGCTATAAAATTCAAGTTATTGTTATTTTATAATTTGTCGAAAATCTTTGTATAGAAATTTCACCTAATATGAACATAAAACTCGATTAAAAATTTGCAAACCAAGTCGAATCAGGTTTAGATCGCATTTCTTTTAAATTCGGAATTAGGTAAACTTTTTAGATTGTCTGCTAAACTTAAATATAAGTTTGTGTTGCGTCGCTTCATCATGGAGCGAAGCGACCGTTATGACGGCTATTAAGAAAATTCGTCTTAAGTATTTAGTTTTACATAAAACAGAAACTAAATTGTTTTTGGAGAATATTTAACTGGTTTATTGCCACCAATCCAAAGGTTCACATATCAATTAAGCTTAAAAGTAAATTTTACGGATATGATTTAACTCCCATAGACTTCTTTGTTTGGAAAATCTTAACGAAAATTTGAAACGATTTACGCTGCGAGAAAAAGTGTTTCATTTTAGTTTTTAAAGTTATCTCTGAAAAAATAAGAGAGAAAATTACGATTAAAAATTCTTCTTCTACATTTAGCTGTATCAGGCTATTTTCAGGTATTGGGATCGTAATGTATAATGGATAAATAACTTCTCCGACTACGCTTGCGTACGCAACTTTTGCAATGATTTCGATTGGTTTTCGTCCTCTTGCTAAACCCTGAAATATATTTTTGACATTGATAATTTGCGTTCCAGTTGTTGTGTATTCAGTTGTTGTGGGTAGATCATCACTGGTGGTGATGGGTGGGATTGGCTTTGTAGAGAATTCTTGAAATTCCGCGAAATTGTATAATGAATCCGTTTTATTGAATGATGTCTCTACATCAATTGCTGATATCGGATTCGGTGCCATAATCAGATCCATAATGGTAATTGATCGGACTCGGTATTATCATTACGGTGTAGCGAAGTCTTAATTGATTGGCAGAATACCGTAAAGTGTGATTCGTGACATTAAGACGTACTGATAATAATACACATACACTTTGCGCCTGGAGAGAAACTACGATATTAGGCTCCATGGTATCGGTTGAATTGTTGCTCTTGTTGAATATCGCGATCTATGCCGTGTTCTCGTGTCTATTTCTGTCGTGGCGTTGGCTTGGGTTTGTTGAGCGTTTTGGAATTTATTAAGTGTTTTTTTGTTCGTTCTCTCCCCTTCCGCCTATTTTGGTGTTTTTTTAGTGGGACAATAATATTCTCGATGCAATTCGTTGACGTGATGTTATGGTGCATTCGTGAACGTCGAGAAACATTGAGTGGGAATCAACACTGACCAGTTGCCATTTTATATTAAGGCAATTCTAGGCCAGTATGCTCGACCGACTATTTTCATTGCCTCGCAGTGCCCAAATGTGCCTTATGCAGTTGTTGTGATATCAGCTTTCGGTATAGTCGCGGAATTACTAAGACGTCAATGGTTTCCCTCGATCTGATCGTTTATTTCGAGATGGAGGCCGGACCACGTAGTCTTCATTTTTAATTCGGGTTTGTTGACAGCCATTCTATATAGGTTCGAATAATTTAGATAAATTCAACCACAATGACCGCTTGGTTGGATTGTTGCAATCTTGATATATCAAACTCAATTGTACACTGAAAAAAATAATATGGGAAAATCAACAAAAAATATAAATAAATTTAAGTTCAAATTGAGCCCACCAAATGTTAGACATTTTGTGCAGAACCTTTATGGATGTATGTTTGAAGTCTGGTGGTCGAGGCCAAGCGTTTAAAGCAAATCGTAGCGCTTTGTTTTGGATTATCTGGAGACGCGTTTTCTCGGTTTTATTTGTGAGATCATACCAGGCCGGGGCAGCATAGGTAATTATTGGTCTAATGTATAGTTTGTATATCATGAGTTTAGTTTTATAGTCTAAGCCGCTATTGTAGGATAGAATAGGGTATAGCCAATTAAATGCAATGGCTGATCTGTGTCACAAATCTTTTATGTGTTTAGAAAAAATCAGTATTTTATTAAGTGTGACCCCTAAGTATTTTGCCTCATCAAAAACTTCAATAACTTGGCTGTTAAGAGTAATCGGTACGGCTTTTTTTAGTTTATTTTGGTACGTACGGGTGGGGTAGCAGAAAAGTAATTGGGTTTTGAATGCATTTAATTTAATATTCCATTTATTGAAATAGGTGTTGAGGGAGTTTAGATGGGACTGAATTCTTATGGAACATTGATATTCACTATAGTTGGAACAGAAAATTGCGCAGTGTCGTCCGCAAATACCTGGATACCAGATCCTTTTACATCTGGGACCGGTATATCGTATAAGAATATGATGTACAGCAAGAGGCCTAGAACTGAACCTTGTGGGACTCCGGCTTCTATTTGTTTTTGATTTCAGACTTTGTGTCATTTAAACTAACAAAAAATTTGCGATTTTTGAGATACGAGTTGATTATTGTTACAAGATATCGACGCACTTCTGCTTTAATTAGTTTGAACAATAATCTATTGTGCCACACCGAGTCGAAAGCCTTCTGAATATCCAGAAAGGCGGCAGCGGAGAATTTTCTACGTATTTTTGCAGATTTGAGATTGTTTATCAGACGCAATGCCGCATCAGATGTGGATCTATGGTGCATAAATCCAAATTGAAAGTCTGGTAGTAAATAGTTGACAGAATCCCGGAGCCTTATTGAGATAACCCTTTCCACTATCTTATTCAGCCCACTTAATAGGCTAATAGGTCTAGTGTTTTCCGGTTTACTAGGTTTTCCTGGTTTTGGGAGTACAATAATTTTAGATAGTTGCCAGGTATCAGGAAAATATGAGCATTTTAGTATGGTAATGGAATCTAGCACGGTTTGAGACTCCATCAACACCTGGAGATTTTTTGTTTTTAAATTTACGGGTAATCTCAATAATTTCGTCAGCGTTTGTTAGAACAGCCTCAGAATTTGAGTTTAACTCTGCAGACAGAAATGCATTTACTGAATCGGTTACCTCATTGACACTAACACGTTCCCTGCTGCTAAATTGTATACTTTCGTAAAAATCAGCAATTTTGCTTGAAACCACAACCGGATCGATTATGGGACCATCTTGGTCTTCAAGAACAACATTTGCTGATTTTTTTACTGGCTTGATACACTTTATGCAGTCAAAAATGTTGTTTCGGTTTGGTACTATTTCAGATAGTCTGTTTCGGAAGGTTTCTTGTTTGAACAGTTTTATTTCTTCATGAATTAGTTTGATGGTGCGGTTTATTAATGTTGGATTAAAAAGACTGGGAAATTTTCTGTTTGTATTACGGAAGTAATTTCTAAGTTTGATCAGGTGGGTAATGTGCTCAGGAAGTCTTATTGATTTAGTTTCTCGGATTGGTATATATTTATTAACAGCATCATTGATTTGTTGTGAAAAGCTAGATACCATACGATCGATCTCTAGTGGCGAATTTATGGGGATCTCTAACTCTGGTAATAATTTATAGTGAATGAAATGCCTGAAACTCGGCCAGTCAGCATTTCCAAAGTCATAGTTTTTGACTCCTGAATGTGAGAATCTATTTTGAAAAAGCTATTTGAACATGGAACAGAATAGAAAAATGGCCAGAGCAGAACTCGTAGAGCACCGACACTGTATCTTCAATTTGAACGTTTTTAGTTATGGCGAGATCCAAGATTGCATCACCACAGGTACTGTATCTTGGGGAACAAATTTGCACATTATTGAATTCACGGGATTTGAATAGTTGAATGCCGTTTTAATTTGTGTTAGGACAGTGCCAAAGTGGGTGTCGTGCATTAAAGTCTCCACACAATACAACATTTTGTGCTGAGTTAAATAAGTTTGTCAGATCGGAAGGAATAATTTTTCTACTGTAAATTGAAAAAAGGGTGAAAGTGTGGAACCCCACTCCATATAGTTAAGGATGTTGCTATGAAATGCTCCTTAATTATTGCTTTCGGGTTAAAGTGCTTTATGCTTCTATTTATTAAAATAGCCGTGCCACCTGAATGGTTTGAGCTTGAATTTGTTCTATACACATTGTAGTTTTTAACGGTGAGAGAGTGTTTGTCGGATAGCTTTGTTTCATTTAGGCAAATTATATGAGCTTTATGTCTCTGAATTAAGTCGGAAAGTTCGTGGCGACGAGCCAGACTGATAAGGCTATTACAATTAATAGATATGATTTTCATTTTAGAAATTGACAGACAAAATTCAGATACATTGACTTTTTGGTAGTTAGGTCTTCGATCTTATTCTGTTTAGACATAAAATCTGAAATTTGGTTTGAACGATTTGGTCAGACGATTTGAAATATCAACGGTTTGGATTTTGAACTGGCGACATGTCCCTCTCCGCAGTTTCCACATTTTATATTATCCTTATTCCCCTTGTCTAAGTCACATGGACATTTTCCTGTTTCGTGAGTGCTCGAACATTTTATGCACTGGTAATTCATATTACACCCAGATGAAACGTGTCCAAAGGCCTGGCACTTTTGACACTGCGCTATCGGTTGTTTACGTTTTGATTCCCAGGTTATTTTATATCCGCAACATCCGTTGGTTAAGTAAATGTCCGGATATTTAGTTGAATTTTCGAAGGTGACTGTGAAGCATGGCAGCATTACTGTTTTTTCTTTTTCTTTACTATCTTTGATCGTCTTTCTTATTGGGTACACGTGAATGACCTTAAGATCTTTCGAGAGAAGATCAATTTTAGTTTCTTCACAAGGCGTGTCTTGGTGGATTCCTCTTACGATCATAACTTACGGTTTTTGGCCCTTGATGGTGTAAGTGTATAGAATTGATATTCCTCTTTTTTGAGTGTCTCTTCAATTTCACTGTGATTGGTGACATTCTTCGGGAAAATCGAGATGTTGCTGATATTCCCTTTTATTAATGTGCCTTTATTTTTGCGAACTTGCACTTTGGTAGGTTCCTCAAGACAATAGGAGGTGGTCTGATTATTCGCTCAGACTTGGTGGTTTTGTTGTGACTGTTTGTGCCGCTAGCTAAGATTTCAGAATTTAGTTGGTGAAATTTTCCACCAACCACTGTTTCTGGGAAGTATATTATTTCCGCTTATCCGGTTTCTTCTTCAGATAAGTAGTTGAATTGATCAATCATGTTGCTTACTTGATTTTCTAGGATTCCGCTACAATTAACGGTTTCATCGTTGCGTATCTGCTTTTGATCAGTTTTAACAAGCAAGTTAAGTTAAGTAAGTTTTTAGTAACACACACTTTTGTTGAATGACAATTATATAACTTCGAGGTGAGATTATATGGCACTTTCCAAACTAATGAGATATAAAACTTGAATACTTTTAAATTAAAAGATTCGGTTTTCCAATCAGATTGTAGTTATCAAAGTGCAAAATTAATGTTGCACACTTTATGTATTTAAATGAATTAAATACCAATTGATTTAGCGAATTATGTAATAAATGCCCTAAATGTTGAACATTTCATACAATCAACGTTTGTGGTATTTCATCATACATACACGTAACTTTTACTGTGCATAATGTACATTTTTGTTAAAAAATATTTTACATTAAGTAAATTTTAATTATTTTAATAGGCTTCATTTTGCTAAATAATTTTTTTACTTTCCAAAAATTGTTGCTTTAATTTATACTAAGTAAGGATTTCTTATTAAAACAGAAAAAATTAAGTTAGTCTTACAATTTTGAATTTACTTAGCCAATTAAGTAAAAATCGCATCGATTATTTTTTTGAGTGTATATGATTCCAAGAAGGTTTTTGCGCTATCATTTAATCTGATTTGTACGTTCCCTGTATGATGTAACTCGCTTAGGAGATGTTCCATAATTTCCACGGAATTAGAAGCCCATTTTCTAAGTTTCAAAACGCCTTTCTCGGTTAAGGCCTTTAGTTCTTTTACAGCTAAAAATGCTTTCTCTAAACTATTACTTCCAGTTGACAGGTTGGATAAGCGCTGCTACCATCTAGTGCCAGTTGTAATAGGATTCTTACGGCTAGGTAACGGACTGCTGTGGTTCCACAAGTAAGCGTATTTAACCTGTAGACAGCCATAGGTTTTTTGTGATTATCCCTTCGCAATATTCTCTGATAGTCTCGACCTCCCTCATAAATCCACATATATCTGTACATTTGTGTTGTCGCCATCGGAGAAGAATGTCCTCAAGGGTCCTCCCTTTATTCGGAGCTTCATTTTGATAGACTCCGATAGCTTCATGCTTTACTTGAATTAACTCCATGTGCTTCAGGTCGACGTATTCCTGAATGAACTGGTGATACTTCCGCATAAATGATGCATCCTTTGTAAACTTCTTTTCGATCTAAAATAATCTGGCTACAGTCATTTTTCTTCTTTCTACTAGAGTGCTATGGCTCGTTTGAAAAACAATCCTCACCGTGTATCTTCCATCTGGAGACTGTGCCCCAAATTTTCTTTAAAGAATTCTTCAATTTTTATTTCCGCCTCCATGAGCATTCTTTCCTCTGGAATATTGTCATTCTCAATGAATAATTGTAATTGTTCTTGAGCTGTATTTATTGTCACTATGGGGTTAGTTCCAAGATTGCCGATTATGTTCGCCCATGGGTACATTATGTTCGCCCTTTATGATGTTGTTGATTATAATTAAAGGATAACAGTCCGCTCTAGGTTAGGTTAGGTTTCAGTGGCTGCTATCGCACACTTAGGCCAGTTCATTGTGATACCACAGGGCCCGACATCATAAACTCCCATAAACCCATTTAGTACTATTAATATAGCGTAAAAGATCTCGCACATTACAGCTTTCAAGATCATAGAGGGTGTCCATGTTGTATTTGGCCAAGTGATCATGTCTTCTGCCAGCTAGCGCGGGACACGAGCAGAGGAAGCGAACAAGAGTCTCCTGCTCCCCTCGTCCCTGCAGCTTCTGCAGAAGTCATTTGCATCCAGACCCAGCTTTCTCGCGTGATCTCCGAAAAGGCAGTCCCCGGTGACAGTCCAACGCCACCCTTGGCGCCAGGGAAACTGAATCCAGCGAAAGAATGGCCGCCCGACTATCCCGACTAAGGATAAACTTACATTTAATTTCCCCACAGAATACACCATCTCCCACTCTACCATCGAGCTTGGAGCCGCCACTATTCCAATCCTCCCTATAGAGGGGATAATCACCATGAAAAACTTGTCGAAGCACAAACGGGGTGTTTTGTAGTCAAGATTCACCAGTTCATGTCTCATTGAATTAACTATAGCTGAGTGCCCTTTATGCAGGCACTTCGAACCCGAAGTAGCTGAGAGCCGAGCGGCCGTGTTAACCGCCATTTCCTTGCCGATATCCAACGAGAGTAGATACAGCAAAACCTCTAGGGCACTAGTGCGGATCGTTTTCAGTGCCCCGCTAATGAGCAAACAGGCTCCCCTCAGCACCTTCACCATCATGTTCCTATATGATACTTTCTCCAGAGCAGGCCACCATACACTCACACCATACAGCAGTATGGGCCATACAACTGCCGTGTAAAGCCAATGCACCAGCTCCGGCTTCAAGCCCCATTTCCTTTCAATGGCATTTTTACAAGTAGAGCGCCACAGTGGCCTTTTTTACTCTTTCTTCGATTGGTTATCAGTAAGAACCAGCATAGTACCATACAGGCTTGGTAAAACCATTGCCGGAATTTTATACCTCCTAGTGAAAAGGAGCAGTTCTGTTTTAGGTGGGTTAATCCCCAATCCACATCTGCTGGCCCACCCCGCAGTTATTGATAACATGATTGATAACATCCCTGATTGTATACCCAGGTGCTTAACCACACCTGTTCCTTCCCCCTCCAGTTCCAATAGTAGTCGATTGATTACTACATTCTAGAGGAGGGGAGAGAAGACACCTCCCTTGGGAATTCCCCAATCAACCCATCTTCGGACGGAAGTTTTCCCCATCCTCGCTATGACCCTTCTGCTACCTAGTAAATTAGTAATTAGCTCGATTACTGGGTCTTCCATCTCAAAAGGTAGCAATCCTTCCATAATTGCTTCCACCTTCACGTTATTGAACGCGCCCTCGATATCGAGAAACGCCACCAACGAGAATTCCTGAAAATCCAGTGACTTCTCAATTCCCCGAACCAGAGTATGTAATGCCGTATCCATAGACTTACCCTTATGGTACACATGTTGAGACTGAGCCCAGTTTCTGGGTACAATTATTGAGCGAATATAGACATCCAGCATCCTTTCCATGGTTTTCAACAGGAAAGATGACAAAGATATTGGTTTAAAATCCTTAGGGTTGCTGTGCAAGTTTCTTCCCACCTTCGGGATGAAGATCACCTTAGCCTCCTTCCATTTCTCGGGGATGTACCCCAGCTTCAGATACCCTTTGAAAATAACTTCCAGCCAGGGAAGCAAAACCTGCAGGTTCTTCTGAAAATTCTGCTGGTACAATCCAATCCGGACCAGCTGGCTTAAAATGCTTGAACCCTTTAATAGCCCATTTTATTCTCCGTGTGTTCAGAATACCCTCTGTACACAACAGTTGGACCCCGCGGTCATCCCTAGACTCACAACCATCCAAAGGCACCACAGTCAACACGTCCTCACTACCCGGGAAGTGAGTTTCCATCAAGAGATCAAGAGTCTCTTCACTAGAAACCGTCCATTCGCCATCCGTTTTTAACATATAGCCTGGAACAGCTGAATTGGTAGGGAGAATTTTCCTTAAGCGCAAGGTTTCCGAGACCCCTTCCATTCTATCACAGAAGTGCCTTCACGAATTCCTCTGCGCCTTCCTCAACTCACTTTTGTATACTGTGAGGCATTCCTTATAGTAATCCCAGTCCTGACGATCTCTAGATCTTTTCGCTCTATTAATAGCAGACCCCCAGAATTTCCGGCGCTCCACAAGTGCCGGGTTCCACCAAGCAGGTTTTCGCTTCCCCTCAGCTGTGTTAAAGGACAGGCTACCCTCATAGAGGTATTGCAAGCCCTAGTCAGAGTATCTACCATTGAATCCAGTTCACTACTCGCGTCGGGGAGTCCTGGAACTTTAGTTAAAATAATGCCCTACAATACAGTCTGCTCTAACTGTCAGCTAATATTTTTTATATGCTTCCATTTACTTATAATGTTGGTCTCGGGACACTGTTGTTTGATCTTGTCGAATATAAAATCATCGATATTTACAGGAAACTTACCAGAAAATGTTGGTGTCAGATTGGTGTAAATAGTGTGTCTGAAAAAGCCAGCCTTGTTTCAAAGCTTATTTTCAAGAGGCTTGTTGTAAACTTTTTTAAACTGGAAACTCTCCTACATAAGTCAAACAAGGTTAAAAATAGTAGAACTCAAGTTTATATCCACAAATAAGGTCATGACTTAGACTCTAAGTCATGAGTTATTTTGCGGATACTTAGACAAGGGTGTAGCTTGTGTAGGCAACGTAAGTAGGCGCCGAAGATGTATATGAAGTTATCCCACGATTCTTCCCAGAAACGATTCTTCCCATTCATCAGGCAACATTAATCAATAAAAAATACCCACTTGCTCTTGTGTGAAGCTAGCCCAGACCGGAATTTATTGGAAATGACGATAAATAGAAAAATGAAATTCGTTCCTTTTAAGTTTTGCAAAAATTTTAATCACGCAACATTATTACGTATAAATTTGGTACGTTCAAACCATAGATTTGTCGGATTAAGGCTATGTGGTTTTGAGATAACCATACGCATGCCATGACTTCTAGGAAAATTAAAAAAAATTTGTTTCATGGCACCTTTGCGAAATTCAGTCCTCTATTTGAACTAGAATTACATTTTAATTTAACAGTGCGACCATTTCAAAGCCATATAGCCTTAATTCGCCATATCTTCACACAGAAGATTCAGTGTTGCACGATGATTTTATTTTTTTGTGGGTTAGAATTGTGGGATCACTTCAAATACGAGCACCGCTAGCTACGTTAAGTTGCATTCTCCTGTCATATTGCTTTTCTGAAATATAACCGTTTGGAACATATTACGAAAAACCGCTCTCTGCAATTACAGCTTTAGTGGTTGTGAATTGAAATGTACTCCTTTTTTCGAAGGTTCGACATTACCATGCTTGCTAATTCTTAACAATATTCAATTTGTATTTTTGCTGTGCGGAAATATCTGGTTTCTCTTTTCTGAAAAAAAAAATGATTTCAGTTCTCAGTTTAATTATTTTCTCTGGCGATTTTTTGTGACACTGTAATTTGAAAATAACACGAAAGCACAAAAAATTCTTGTGGTAAGAAGATCGTACCACCGAATTATTTTTCCGTAAGCCTTATCAACTGTATCAAATGACTTTGTTTATATTGAAGCCTTAAGACACAGGGGGCCTGCGGATGAAAATTATGCGATTATCGGACTGCGGGCGCAATCAAGCGATTATTAGCATACAAATTCTGTGTAATTTAACATATTTACCCACAAAACAGTCGATTATTGGTATATGAAAGGGAACAGTTTTTCAGTTTTAGACCACTTTCGTAAGTTTAAGGATTAAATAATGACATTAACAAGGAACTTATATAGAAAGTTCAAAAGTCAAAATCCTAACACAGGAAAAATGCAAAATCCCGAAAATGAAGTTTAAATACTAAGAAATATAGAACTTAAACTTAAAATCTCGAAACATGAAATACCAAATTTTAGGAATTCGTGTGTTAGCCTAAACTACGAAATCTCGAAATCGAAATCCAAAAACATAATTCCAAGTAATCTGATCCTTGATCTGAAATTAAATACCTAAAAAAGAAATTCTTCCTAATCAAAGGACTTTGATCCATTTTCAGCACAAGACCTGTTGCATATTGCTTGTACTACCCTGAAAGAGAAATGCAATGATATGTCGACGATCGAACCATCGATTCGATTGATGCGTTGGAAAATTGATAAATTTCAACTGTTCACAGTTAAATTTTAAATTTTACTAACTTTAATCAACAATGGCAAATTCATAAAAATACTAAGGTGCGTTTTACAATTTATAAACGCAGCGGTGCAACTGCAGCTCCTCCGAGCGGAACTTAGTCACCATGTTCTAAAATTGGTTAGATCGTTCGGCCTCGTGTCTCAATCACTGCGTTGTTATCAAGCTGATAATGTCATCATCTCCAAGTGCAATGTCGATGTTACGTATACCTGGGTTTAACCTGATTTTGACTGAGGTTGACAAACTCGAGGATATCTGGAATGGTTCTCGGTTAGAAACCTATTTTGATACACACTTACAACACATACAGATTTCTGTCTAATTCAGTAACCTTAACTTACCTTATTAGACCATGACGTTGGCCGAACTACGAGGGTATATCAAAAAGTCTTGCAATATCATATGAAAAAAAAGAGTGAGTGAGACAACAATATATTTTTCAAAACCATTTTTTGTCGCGATTAAAGTTCTAGAAGAACATTTCGATGTAAATTTTACAGTTCGTTTGTTTTTGTCAATTTATTAACACGTGTTTTGAATTTTTCTTAAAATGAATGAAATTGAATATCGCGCCGTTATTAAATTTTTCTGTAAAGATGGACGAAATGCAATTTATATATTCAACTATATATCAAAAGTTTGCGGCAAATCTGCACCATCATATGCCACAGTAACAAGGTGGGTAAAATTATTCAAAAGTGGTCGGGAGTCATTAGAAGACGACAACCGCTCGGGTCGGCCAGCAGATGCTATTAGCCATGAAAACGTAATTTTGGCCGAATCTATTGTATTGGAGGACCGGCATATTTCTGTTCCGCGGTTAGCGTGGAGACTTTTTCTTTCATACGGTACCACATATACTATATTACATGACCACTTTCGCATGTCGAAAGTAAGTGCGCGATGGGTTCCCCGTTTGATGAATGCAGAACAAAAAAAAATGCGTGTTCAAACTTCAAAGGCGATTTTAGATATGTACAAAGAAGATCCAGAAAATTTCTTGGATAACATAATAACAGGCGATGAAACATGGCTTCATCACTGGGATCCGGAATCCAAACAAGAATCGATGCAATGGATTAAACGTAATGAACCACCACCAAAGAAATTCAATGCTGAAGGAATTTTGATAATCGATTATATGCCACCGAAAACCACAGTCACAGGCATATATTACGCAGAGGTTTTGCGAAAATTGAAAAAAGCGATCCGGGAAAAACGGCCAAGGAAAGTTAGGGAAAAAATCTTGCTTCTTCACGACAATGCACCAGTGCACAAGGCTAATATTGCTCAAGCTGCATTAAAGGACTACGGCTTCGTGGAATTTGCGCATCCACCGTACAGTCCAGACTTGGCACCCAGTAACTACTTTCTGTTTCCCAATGTGAAAAAAATACTAAGGGGCCGGAAATTTTCCAGTGACTATGAAGTACAGTCTGTTGTAAATGAATATTTTATGGAGCAAAAGAAATCTTTTTTTTTAGAGGGTTTAGGCAAGTTAATCGATCGATGTGACAAATGTATAAACCTCAAAGGAGATTATGTCGAAAAATAAAAATATTGCTGTCTCCCTCACTCTTTTTTCATATGAAATTGCAAGACTTTTTGATTTACCCTCGTATCTCTAGTTCTGATGCCAAAACTAGAGCTTGCATTTTTATTTCTCATAATATCAGTGTAACTCTCATGAACGAATGGAGCTGAGCTGACGTTTTAGCTATGTTTGTCACCCTCAAACATTAATTCATCTTCCTTGTGACGCAGTTTCACCACCATCTTCAAAAGAGTTCGCAAATTTGTTGAGTTGAGCAGGAATAAGCAGGTGTCCCTGGTGATAGGCTGCGATTGTAATCTAAACGCTTCTGAACTTGAAATCCGCAATAAAGGGTGTCAACCAACTTTTGTAAATTCTATAAGGAGGAAAGCGATTGATCTTAATTTGTGTGCTCTATGTCAATTACTGATGTTGGCATTCAACTGGAAAGTAACTAATGATATTCTTTCCTCAGACCACAAGTGTATGGCTTTTAACATAAACCTTAAAAGACCACCTCTTAAACGTTTCAGTAATAAGAAGCTAATAAAATGGAACAATAGTTTTTCTTTTGAGCTCAAACCTCGGATTAGTTCATTGGGCAAGATACGTTCGGCGGACGATATTGAATTGCTATAGCATCGTCTTTGACGTAATCTCGCAATTACGCCTTTGACAAATATTGGTGCGAATTTCGAACAAAATTTTCTTTATAGCGTCGCTCTGGGGGATAAGATCAAATTGAATTCAAGTGGTCTCGTTCTCAAATTGTACCTCTTTGCGCTTTTCTTATAGGCTTTAGCGATATGTTGTCTCAAGTGTTGTACTTGTCTTGAACATAGGCTCTGATTGCTGATATGACGGGACGATTCACTCTTTCCGAGGCGTTGGGCTGGGGGAGTACACGGCAGTCTTTGAATCTATTATGCCATATTGTGATAATACCCTTTTGTATTCAGAACTTTGGAATTGTGAACCGTTCTCTGAATGTATTGTTTGCGGAATACCATATACGCAAAACAAATCGTTTTTGAGGTAATTTATAATATTTTTTATTCCTTGAGTAATGGGTTTGAGAATGGGATTGTTTGGTGCTTTTGTTGTTTTGCACACTTCACACTGATTTATTTAGTCTTTAATTTGTCGTATCATTCCTGACCAGAAAAATTATCTTCCAACGCGTTCAACCGTGCATTCATTTTATCAATGTTTTTAGGGAAAAATGGGAAAACGTTTCTCTATTCCCCTGAAGTATTTTAGAAATTTGCTCTTTTATTTCGTTTTCGTAGTTAGATGTACTAAAATATGTATAAGAAGTGAATTTCTCATACTATATCCATGTTGCAAGGGGATGATCTGATTTGTACACCCAATCACAAGAAAAACATTTTACCGATACCCCTAGACCCAGGGTCCCAGCCCTCAATTTACCAACTCAGAAACATTCGCGAGCATGCACACAACTCATCATCAACATTTCATCGCACTCAGATGAATGGTACAGGAACGCAAAACAATGGGCTCCTTGATTCAGAGGACGCATCCCTCGGATTCAAACATGCAACTAATTTCATATAATCCCTTTCCTAAACTCGTTCCCAGGAAAAAAAATATACAAAATTGAAATTTTACGAAAAATTTGTACTGAGCCCCTAGACACCGGGGTGCAGCCCTGACTTTTCAAACGATTTAGGATTACCAAAGAGCATGTGAAATTAAAGCACATTTCATTCTGTTATTTACTTTATTATTTTTTAAATCAATACCTGTAATTAATCCTCAAAGCGTCTATTGTTCCTGCGGTTTATCAGCATAATCCGGTGACTTTAAATAACCCTTCTGAAAGGAATCGAGAGTTGTTAGATCTCACGACCTCGGCAGCCAATTAATAATGCGTTCATCGTAACGCTTGGTGAAGAATGATATTTTTTCCCCTTCTGTCCGGAGGAAAACGAATAGCACTGATGGTTTACCTGCACGCCACATACAACTGGCAATGGGAAAAACATGGCAATTCAAGGTTTATTCCACACAATTACAAATCCAACTTCCTATGATTATCGTTGCTTCAATCATGTTGTTCATCAGCTTCTTAACAGCGAGTGTCTAGTAGTTGCTTTGAAAACACTTCCGCCGATTCATCATTTTGTAACGTGACTCACATATTCGTTGTTAATTTGAGAGTTTTCACGCGTATCTCCACAAATTCAATGTCTTCAAGCAGCGTTTGTCCTGAAAGAGGTCCTGATTATTGCTCATCGTATACTCATCTCAAATGATTATTATGCAAGTTTGTAGTACTTTCGCCATTGCTAATATTTTAGAATTGTTGCACGTCGGCTCATCTATCGTTTGCAAATTCAGTAACAATCAACTGATGCGCTAGAAAAAAAAATCAATTTTCTTCGAGTTTTCCACTAAGATTTTCCAATGTTTCTCGTCTAAAAGGCTATCTGGATCGAATACGTGCAAAATCCCGTTCAAAGACATCGTTGTTCGATTTTCCAAAATTTCTGGATTTTCCAGTGGATTTTGCCAAAAATTTCTTTCGTAAGAAGAGAGAGAAATTTATCCGTTCTCAACTGATGTGCTAGAAAAAAAACAATTTTCTTCGGGTTTTCCCGGGAGTTACCGAGCTTTCCAATAAGATTTCCAATTTTTCTCTTCTAAAAGACCATCTGGATTGGATATGTGTTAAATCCCTTCCAAAACATCATTTTTCGATTTTCCTAATTTTCCGATTTTTCCGGTGAATTTTTCCAAAATTTTCTTTCGTAATAACCATCTCCTGGTAATTACGAATACAACAAAAAAAGATTGAGCCAAATTGGTTAAGCCGTTAAGATGGTTAAGATTTTTCAATTTTTCTCTTCTAAAAGACTATTTGAATCGGATACGTGCGAAAAACCCGAACAAAAACATCTTTTTGATTTTGCGAATTTTCCAACTTTTCCAGTAGATTTTCCCAAAATTTTCTTTCATACAAACCTTGTCCTGACAATTACGAACACAACAACAACAAAAATCAGCCAAATCGGTCCAACCGTTCTCTAAAGTGATGATCAGTCATACATGCGCCAATTGATTCGGCTAGACAGACCTCTTACGAGATACTCCACCTCGAGTTCTGGAATCATAAGGTTTGGCATATACGTAACGGGATCCATCATCATTAGAAGTAAGAGCAAACTGACAAAACAATAAATAAAAATAAATAAACATAAACTTGTGAACCGGTGCTGTGGTCTCGACCCCGATCCTCATTTTGAAGACCATTTTGTTCCTATCTCCGCATCACTCTTTCATTCTGGGTGTGGCTTGTTCCGCTACCCTCAGACTAAGGTGCATTGGTTCGTGGAACACCCTAGGTATAAACAAACATTCAACCGCTTCAGTTCATCTTTACAAGAAATCTTTATGATTAATGACAAACTGTTATCAGAATTCGACTTTGATAATTCCTTCTCAGTGGTTTACCCATCGAGAGACCTTTGGTTGTCCCAATGCGTCTAACACCACTGTTTCAGAAGAAAATTTTATTTGGTGATGGTAGTAAAGCTGTACTCAATATATTACGGAAACCGTTGACAAACAGATTATAAGGACTTTAAAGATTTTATTTGCCGCCTGTGTTGCAACAATGGTGTCAAGGTTATGGGGTGCCGGCTCATTGTGATATTGAGGGAAATATAGTCGCTGATTCTTTCTCCGGTCCGAGCCTAAAGCTCTGCTGAGCTTTTATTATGGTTAAAAGCAAAAAAGCTCGTTTGCTGCAGTTGGCTTACTTCTTATAACTGCTGGGAGGCGTAATACTTTATTTGTGAACCTATTTTGAGGTTAACCAAGTATACTTTGAGGAAGGACCAGCAACGAGTTTTGGTCGCTATTCTGACAGATCATGGTCGTTTCAAACTTCAATAACAAAGAATAGAACTTGCCACTCTGGTTGCTGTTGTCCAGCCTTAAAGTTAGTTAGGTCCCATTATCTTGATCACAGAACTTTGAATTTCGATCAACTATCCTCATTGCCTTGGTTTAAGCTCTTGTAATTTGTCAAAGCAACAGAACGCAGTTGCAATTTGGAATAAAATCTACGGTTTGTACCATGGGCCCTTTGTGGCATTGAGTGCGGAACCTCAGCCAACGGGACCTTGAGTTTCAGCCAACTTTAATAATAATAACAAAATTATAAACCCAAACATTATCCTACAAAAACAGCTTTTTGAGTGTTTTTTGGGATTTCATGTTTCAGATTTCGTTTTCTTGTGTTTTACTTCACATCATGCTAGTTTTGGGATTTTGCATACGGTATTTCTTGTTTCGGACTAACATCATCAACCCTGTTGTAACACTGTTGTACTGCGCCTTCAGAATAGAAAATATAACCATGTCACCCCCTGTCGGAGTGCACAACTCATGGGCCGACCCATCTTCCATGTCAGTACTATAGGCTAGCATGGAGCAATGCAATGTGCAGATGGTTCTACGTAAATCGGCCCTATAGCCGTACGTCCTCGATTTGGCAAGCAATGCGTAAAGTAGGACGGTAAAAGTGAACTGCGAAAGAGTTGGGAGTGCTTTGGCCCCAGAACAGATTGCATAGAATAAAACATAAAAAAAATATAACCATGTCTCTATCGAGCTCAAACAAAGAATATTTGAGTTAAGTTATATATGAAGCCTGTCAATAACGATAACCCAGAGAATAAATACTCTCAGATACATGCTTGGAAAATGAACGGAATTAAGGGTAAAGGCCTCACTTAGTCTAGCAATTGCTGGAAAAGGCTAATAATTTTCTTGTAAAAGTGAATTCGGGAAGCTCTATTAGCTGATCTTAAATATTTGTATAATTCTATTGAGCAACCATCAGAATACCTTGAAACAGCATCCAAATTATTTACTTTAAGGTTAAGTTCCTCGTTAGTAGGATAAAAAAATTCAAAAGAAATGCTACCTGCTTTCGTTAAAGCTGCACCTTGAAGATATAAAATAGAATTGGTTTAATTAGCTAAAGGGTATTATTATAATGGGTAATAGGTGATCTTTTAAAGTTACTATTAAAATAAATTAATTTGAAACAGAAGTTAAAATGTTATCAATTATTTTCTAATAAATTAAGGTTATCGATTGACATGAACAAACCCTAACGCTGATAACATCCATGCGAATACATAACATTTCGTTCGTAGGTGAAGTTGACTAAATATTTTGCCACACTAGCGATTACACGACTTTATTGTAGCCTGAAGATTCCCAACTTCTCGTCGTCTGGAGAAAAATCCGGGTATTTTCTCAATCTAGATTCAAAATATTACGCACTACGAGATACTTCAACAAATGTCATGTTTATTAATTGTGGGATGGAACTATATACCCGTTATAAACCCACGTCATCTTCATACATAAATTATAAATTCAGTCCCATTTATCTGCGGTCGAACACAAATGTAGTTTGTCCATCGCAGCATCACAAAAAAAATAAAGATCACCACACCACCAACTATAAAGATTACTGAACCAAAAAAAAAACACAAAAAATAAAATTTGTACAAATTTTAAGTAAACAGACAACAAAAAACTGTTAAGAAAACTTTTCATCCACCACACACACACAACTACACATTTTTTGTCTTTTTTTATTAGATCCTGTTACTGTACGAAATATGAATACCCATACATTTACGTACAGAATAATATATGTAGATGTATCTAAACAAAAAATGAAAAACTAACAACAACAAATTTTTCGTATTCAAATTATAATTTTCATTCGCCCCCATTCTTCCCACCACCCACAAACACGTGGGGTTTTTATATGGCGAAGAATAATTTGTTTTTCTTATATTATTCCCTCATCCACACAATAAACTATAAAACATTTTATGTAGATGTATAATTTTTTCTAGTTTTCCTATTTTCTTCTGCTTGAAATGTTTTCTTTCGTTTTTCCCATTTTATATCATAAAATACAAGTTATCATAATAATAGTTACGATATTATATGAATGTAGTATTTTGGCACAATAAAAACAAATCCGAAAGCAACATTTCTTAAGTAAAATTTTTAATATTTATGCATGTGTATGTGAGTGTGTGTAGTGTATCCGTTTTTCTTGTTTTGTTAAAATATTGAAATGTTATTTTTCGGTGAGGTAAACACTGTATGTGAAAACCTAAAATTTTTCCTTTTTTCTTCAAAAAAAAAAAATCTTTTTTAATTTAACCACAATATATTTTTCTTAATGCTAATCAATAATTTTTACATATTTTACATATGTTTCAAATTTTTAACCCATTCGCCGCCAGCGTTTGAATTAAGTAAAGATTTTCTTAATTCAAACTTTGTTTCTAGCTGGTTAAATCTTATTTCTCCAAGAAAGAAAAATTTTCTTAATTTAAAACAAATTTTATTTTAATTTGACATTTTGGTACTTACATGTACTGTTGCACAAAATTATGATCAAAAAATGTGTTTGATTCAGCAATTAATTACACTAAAATCGTTTAAGTAAATATATTTTCTTGAACTAAGAAAATATAATTTACTTCAAGAAAATTATTTTGTTATTAGAGAAGTTTTTCAAAAGTATAAGATAATTTTTTGAATCAGGTTAGAGAACATAATATATAAAAAATTATCCGACAATACCAACAAATAAATAACCCACTTCCTCTTGGGTCAAGCTTGCTGAGCCCGGAGTTTGTTTTAATTCATCCCAAAATAATTATTTGTGAAGTTATCCCACCCCAGAAATTTACTAAACATTATTTTTTAAGTCAATTAAAAATTTGATTTAAGCTTTCAAATCAAGGAAAATTTTCTTGTTTGAAGAAATTTAAGATTTAATAGTTTCTTCTGGCAAGCATATATTTTATTTTAATTTTCTAAATATTCAAGACATAAAAATATAATAAGAATCCTTTTTATAATGTGAATCCGTTTCTTCGAATGAGAAAAACAATTCTTAATTAAAGAAATAGTTTTTCTATATGGTTATTCTTATTCTTATTTTTATAAATTCTTTTCTTGAACTGATTTTGCGTGTTATTTCCTATTCTTATTTCAGTTTACAAAAATAAATATGTAAAACGGTTATTTAGTTTTATTCGGCCTCGGATCTGCAACCATAATTTTTGATTACTCAAATTCTCGAATATTCTTAAATATTCTTGAAATGGTTTTTTAATTTTCTCTAACCAAGAAATTAATTTTCCCTTTCAAAAGCATTGATTTTCTAAACAGTTTTGTTTGACCCAACCAACCGTTTTGCTTGTTCTACCATAAATAATGAAATCTTACATAAGAGATGCCAAATTGTTTTTAATAATTATATTTTCTTTATTCAGATAGGTTACTGTTGACGTCTACCACGATTTTATTAATTCTCTGATGAATAAATTAATTTCTCAATTGATTTACCTAAAATCAAGAAAAGATTTTCCAAAATCAAGAAAATTTTCTTGCATGTCAAAATAAAATTTAATTATGAAGAATTTTTTTTAGTTTATGAATTTTTCTTTATACGAGAATTAAAATATCAAACACAAAAGTTGACATAAAACTAAAATTTAAAACGTCCCTTAAGCTAGAACCCATACAGCAGAACATTACAAGATAGTATGGATAATTATAGACTAATTAAATGCCGCATTAAAAAATTTTGGGCTCCCTCCCTTCCAACTAAAACGCGAGTTCTGCTAGCTTTAGAAAAAATTAGCAGAACCCATATCAAAAAATGATTTAAAAACAATTGGAAAATTAAAGGTTAATTTAAGGTTAATTAAATGCCCTATTTAAATTTTTTTATTCTGCTCGATCTAGAAAATGCAAAAGGCATTATCATTTCAAAGCTAGCAAAAACCCAATTCGAAAATCAGACCAAACCCGAAATTATAAGGCAAAGCAAGATCTACTGATAAACAAATATTTTAGGCACACTATGGGCCAATCAAATGCCCTATTAAACAAATTTGGGCTCCTCCCGTTTTTGACCAGACTTCAGGTAATTTAATCTAAAGCCAGCAGAACCCAAATAGAAAATCGTACCAAAACTGAAATTAGAACCCAAAACAAGATCTATTGGTAAACAAATAATTTTAGGCTCACTATGGGCTAATCAAATGGCTCATTAAAAATTTTTGGGATGCACCCGTTTTTGACCAGACCTCAGGTAATTTAATCTAAAGCCAGCAGAACCCAAATCGAAAATCGGACCAAAACTGAAATTAGAACCCAAAACAAGATCTATTGATAAACAAATAATTTTAGGATTGAAACATTTTGGGCTCCACCCGTTTTTGACCATACTTCAGGTCATTTAATCTAAAGCCAGCAGAACCCAAATTGAAAATCGAACCATAACTGAAATTAGAACCCAAAACAAGATCTATTGGTAAAAAATTTATTTTAGGCTCACTATGGGCTAATCAAATGCCTCATTGCAAAATTTTGAACTCCACCCATTTTTGACCAGACTTCAGGTAATTTAATCTAAAGCCAGCAGAACCCAAATCGAAAATCGGACCAAAACTGAAATTAGAACCCAAAACAAGATCTATTGGTAAACAAATAATTTTAGGCTCACTATGGGCTAATCAAATGCCTCATTAAACAATTTGGGCTCCACCCGTTTTTGACCAGACCTCAGGTCATTTAATCTAAAGCCAGCAGAACCCAAATAGAAAACACACTATGGGCCAATCAAATGCCCTATTAAACAAATTTGGGCTCCTCCCGTTTTTGACCAGACTTCAGGTAATTTAATCTAAAGCCAGCAGAACCCAAATCGAAAATCGGACCAAAACTGAAATTAGAACCCAAAACAAGATCTATTGGTAAACTAATAATTTTAGGCTCACTATGGGCTAATCAATTGCCTCATTAAAAATTTTTGGGCTCCACCCGTTTTGGACCAGACTTCAGGTCATTTAATCTAAAGCCACCAGAACCCAAATAGAAAATCGGACCAAAACTGAAATTAGAACGCAAAACAAGATCTATTGATAAACAAATAATTTTAGGTTCACTATGAGCCATTCAAATGCTCCATTGAAAAATTTTGAACTCCACCCGTTTTTGACCAGACTTCAGGTCATTTAATCTAAAGCCAGCAGAACCCAAATCGAAAATCGGACCAAAACTGAAATTAGAACGCAAAATAAGATCTATTGATAAACAAATAATTTTAGGCTCACTATGGGCTAATCAAATGCCTCATCAACAAATTTTGGGCTCCACCCGTTTTTGAACAGACTTCAGGTCATTTAATCTAAAGCCAGCAGAACCCAAATCGAAAATCGGACCAAAACTGAAATTAGAACCCAAAACAGGATCTATTGATAAACAAATAATTTTAGGTTCACTATGAGCCATTCAAATGCTCCATTGAAAAATTTTGAACTCCACCCGTTTTTGACCAGACTTCAGGTCATTTAATCTAAAGCCAGCAGAACCCAAATAGAAAATCGGACCAAAACTGAAATTAAAACGCAAAATAAGATCTATTGGTAAACAAATAATTTTAGGCTCACTATGGGCTAATCAAATGCCTCATTAAACATTTTTGGGCTGCACCCATTTTTGACCAGACTTCAGGTCATTTAATCTAAAGCCAGCAGAACCCAAATCGAAAATCGGACCAAAACTGAAATTAGAACCCAAAACAGGATCTATTGGTAAACAAATAATTTTAGGCTCACTATGGGCCAATCAAATGCCTCATAAAAAAAATTTGGGCTCCACCCGTTTTTGACCAAACTTCAGGTCATTTAATCTAAAGCCAGCAGAATTTCGGTTTTGGTCCGATTTTCGATTTGGGTTCTGCTAGCTTTGAAATGATAAAGCCTTTTGCATTTTCTAGATCGAGCAGAATAAAAAAATTTTAATAGTGCATTTTATTAGTCTAAGATTAACCTTTAATTTTCCAATTGTTTTTAAATCAGTTTTTGATATGGGTTCTGCTTACTTTTTCTAAAGCTAGCAGAACCCGCGTTTTAGTTGGAAGGGGTGGAGCCCAAATTTTTTTAATGCGGCATTTAATTAGCCTATAATTATCCATACTATCTTGTTATGTTCTGCTGTATGGGTTCTGCTATTTTAAAGGACGTAATTTAAAAACGATTACGTTTAAACGAGATAAGAGTTCGCTTCACCAAAGTAAACGATTGACTGTTTTGAATCAAACAGGCTTGAAATTTCACTCAATCAAAAGATTATCGTGAACATTTTACATAGTCATAGTGTAAAATAATTGTTGGTAGAAGTAAATCGTCAGAAAAAAAGTTTCGTGTAGAATAATGAGAAACGATTTTGCCATTAATCATTCACAACATCATTCATACACAAACTGAATTGTCCTTACACATATGAGTATATTGTGCCAATCTCAACGTTCGGTTGGCCTTAGAATTGTTTTCGTAGACAATGGACATCATGTTGTGTTTCGTTACAATGAAAGATCGGTGACGACATTTTAAGTTCTTAGCGACCATAAATTTAAATACGAATTTAATTCATACAGAAGACTCGTCCTTTTACAAATATTTACATATAGCGCCAATTCTTAAGTATACGGTTGGTCTTGGATTTTTTTTTTTCATTTCTTATAGATACTGAATGAAATTGTTCACGACACTATAGGTTACATGGAACCATTCATTTAAATCTAAAATGTACAGTTTAAATTAAATCGACCACCCCAGGCTGCTATAGCGCCAATCACAGCATACGTATGGACTTGTAAATTTGTTTTTTGTTCTAAGCTTTCTTATTTATTTTATTTATTTTATTTATTTGTAATGAAATAAGTCTACAAATTGACTTGAAAAACATTAATGTTAAAATACAAACTAAAATAAATCCGTTTGGATTTCAAAATTTAAAATATAAAAGTAAAGAAATAAGTAAGTCACGAATAAAATCACCGAGGGGCACAAAATAATTACCTTAGTCTGTTTTTAAAATTATCTTTAGTTAAAAAATAAATAAATAGCTACTTTTATTCAAACTCTTACACATCGTCTTCACTGGTTCATTATAGCGATATTCTGTGTCTATCTAAGTGCAGCAAGTCATGATCTCTTAGTTGTCTAGAAGGAAGGAACACGCACCACAACGTCTAAATCGGAGCGGTATCGTCGATTCCTGACACTCGAAAATCCCTTCTCTATATTCTTTTATCATTCGAGCCAATTTTTAAATGGAGATCACCTGAATGAATGTTTCCGAATTCAAAACTTATAATAATTGATTCTTAGCACTCGAAAACCCCCTCATTCATTTTTATAAATCGTTCGACTCGAAAAACCCTAAATAAATTTTCTAAAAATCCAGACTCATCGTAGTCCATTCCTGGCAATCTCGAATTAGAAAACCCTTATCATCGCCTATCATGACCTCTAAATGAGATCAGAATTCATCGCATCGGTGTCTCTGGTACTCGAAAATATCTTCTCAGCAATTTAGTAAACACAGTGCGAGCCTAGAAAAAATTCAAAAAATGAACCCGGGCACCAGACGACATCAAACTCATTTGAAGCGGAAGAATATGCGAAAAGGGACGAAGCTTGTAACATTAATTAGATAGCGAATGCTGGAAATCAATATTGTTATTTGTTACTCATAACAACGAACATTTTCAGCCCAGTTTAGAGTATTAAAGTCTCGCCAAACATCACTTAAAATTAATTAGGAAAAATTTATATCGCGCTGATACGACCAGTCATTAAATTTTATTTATAGTCTTCTTAGAAATGGCCAATCGATTAATAAATGACCGATTTCAATAAAATTTTATAAACCGCAGAGACACTACGATAAATTGGCATACGATAAATTGTCCACATGATAAATGGTGTCCACGGTAAATTGTGTCCAAGATAAACTATTCCACGCTATAATTTGTTTACGATACGATAAAGCGACCCAAAAAAAAATTAAAATTTAGAGAAATTATTCTGATTAATTTTTATTTTATCGATTTGAGAAACACTCAAAAGGATTATTCTCATAATCAAGTATATTTTGCTTGATAATATATTGGGGGTAGGTACAAACAGGTTTTTTAAAAAGATGGCGTAACTAGTACTAAATCGCATCGCGCCATCTTGTACTTATATTCATGTTAAAGCGTCATCATTTCTCTCTAAAAATCAGTATGTGTCATTTCGCTGAAGTGTAATCAACATATTTTTTGTGTATGACATCGGGACTCGGAAGTTACTTCGGGAAAAATATCATGGTATCACACAAAATGTATTAAATACAACAACAACAAAGTTAAAAATATTTCAACTCGAGTATGGAACAAGTAGGCGTGAAAGCATTTACGAAATTTGATTGATTTTGATTTCGGGAGCGAGTATGATGCTTTTTATTTCCGATGTCATGCACGCAGCGTAATCATGTCAACCTTTCTGCCAACAAAACACAATTTGCGTGAAGCGCTGCTTTTTTATTTTAATGGGAAAGGCACAAAATCCCCAAGTTCAAAATCCCAAAGCATTCGCATATGAGTCATTAATAAGGATTTTTTTTTATTTTTATTTTTTTTGGGGGGAGTTTATGCTTAACCCAAATTGGTATGGAAATAGGAGGTATGTCCTATTTCCTACCCTGATAATTTTTTTATGTTTTAATCTATGCAATCTGTTCTGGGGCCGAAGCACTCCAAACTTTTTCGCGGTTCGTTTTTCACTTCCTACATTCGAACCCAGTATCTCCCGATCCAACCGCCAAAGCTTTAACCACTGTGCCGTTTGGTCGGTTACACTTTCTTGATTTTGTTTAATTTTATTTAACATTGATTGTAAATTTTCATTGTGTAAAATAAATAATTAGTATAGAATTAGTGGTTCAAAAGAATTAAGTCGCATGAGCTAGTCATCTCATAGATAAAGATTCATTATTGGGAGCAGAATATTGATTTCTTGTAAGCTGTGGGCTCCACTTGTTAGTTTCAAATAAGTGCGTTATTATCATTAGTAATAAATTATCATGTGATAAGATTGTAATATTTAAATAAATAAAAAAAATACATTTTTTTTGCAAGAATGAATTCTCTTTCACAAGGGAAATTATTTTTTTTATTATTCGGGAATTCACAGAAAATATACTTTAGTAAAAGCTCTGTTATCCGGAATGCTTGGGGATGATCCTTCATCTCGGATAATTGAATGTTTCATTAAAACTAGAAATTTTACAAGAATTTCGCTTGATTTCATTAACTTTTAGGATTCTGGTTTATTTATTTTCAAATTATGTACCAGAAACCATTTTTTTATACATCAGTTCATTGAATTTATTGCAAATAATAAATACATACATATTATGTACACGAGTACACCCATACGAGTACCCAACATTTAATAATATATTCAATATTTCACTAACTAACTGTAATACGACTTTACACATTCAATTCAAATAGAATAATGCATAAAGCCGCAATTCCACTACTGCGGCTTTTGTTTGTGCAGAAAACCAGGAAGAGATGCAATCAAAAATCTCTATGTGTGTGAGCGGCGCAACAGGAAAATTTATTATACTTAAATTTTTTGTTGTTGTAGCGATTTGGTTGCCATAACTATAAATAAAAAATACAAATCGAAGTATTTTTTATGGCAACCAAAATGAAAAATACCCCCCACTCTCAGCAAATTTTAGTTTAGTAATATTTTTATGGTGAGCACTTGGCTCATATATTTTATATGTTTGGTGGAGTGTGATATAAATCGCGTTTTCATTATAAATTTGTATTAAAGTTCAAACTAAAATATTTTACAATATTTAATTTTTATTATTTATTCCGTATTACATAATTTTAATGCATGTGATATTTTTTAGGTTATGTTACAAACGCGGTCAAATATTCCCCTAACTTTTTTATAGGAAAGCGTTTTCTTAGTTTTTAATTATTGAAAGGAAATAATTAAAAAACATAATAAAATGGTGCCTACAAATAATATTTAGGTTTTTTAGTAATGTAGAGATATAAATGAAATTGATTTAACAATAATTTTCATTTTTCAACTAATTTTTGTTATAATTTCGTAGTTGTCAAATATTCCCCTTGAAATTTCACTATAAAATAAATATAGTCTGTCTCTGTCGGATTTTTGATATTATCTTTTTCTGGTTTTCTGCACAAAAACAAAAGCCGCAGTAATGGAATTGCGGATTAAAACAGAAAAAAAGGTAAGTATTTTTTCTGTGAATCCCCGAATAATAAAAAAAAATTATTTCCCTTGTGAAAGAGAGAAAAGCAAAAAAAATTTCTAAAAATTAATATTCTGGTTAACTGAGTGTTCCGGTTAATTTGATGCCGGATAATCGGGCATTCACTGTAATATTAAAATTAAAGAAATTCAAAATTTTCAATTAATGTTTGTGCAAAAAACAATTGCAAATTTCAAAATGATTTAAAAATGAATATGAAAGAGAAAAAAAAAAGAGAAAAATGCAAAAGAATTCCTAAAAATTAAAGTTCCGGTTAACTGAGTGCTCCGGTTAATTGTATGCCGGACAATCGGGTTTTTAGTGTAGTACATTTTTACGTTTCATTCTGATTTTAAATACACATTTTATTTCATTTTCAAAATGACTTATTTATAATTTTAAACTAAGTGAAAAAAAGAAACTGAAAAGTTGCAAAATTTTCTGGGAAAAATTTAATTACATATTTTTTGAATAGTTTTCCAAAATCATTTCCTAAATAATGTTAAAAAAACATATTTTATTTCAGTTTTTTTACTTTTCTTAAATCATTTTCATAATGAATTAAAAACACTTGTTTAAATTCAGAAAAAACACTTTTCTTAATGCGGGTAGCCGCACAAACATAACTATGAATTATTCTCAATCATTTTTTCACAATGTTTTTTCATTTTATAAATAACTAGCTGACCCGGTGAACTTTGTTTCGCCCCAAATTACTTCGTCCGAGCAAATACTTTTGACCTTCACGAAAATTGAATTTAATGAGAGAAAAATCAAACAACTCAACTCAATTCTCAACAGACGTTTGAGTTAGACGATTGAGTGGCCATTCCATTCACTTTTTCATCGAATTCAACACTAAAGGTACGTTTATGGTTGCGTTCGTTCGTTCGGTCATTTGTTCGACCAATCATCTTTTGTACAAAAATCCAGAATCGTCATTTTTGAGCAATATGATTGGTGAAAAAAATTGACAGAATGAGGCGGCATAATGTATTGAAAAGTGAATAAAAGGTCGATTCAAACTTAGGCATCTATTGAAAATTTAGTTGTTGTGATTTGTTGCAAATTAACTTACTTAACGCCAAACGAACGGGGAACTGAATGCAGTTTTTATATATACATAGAAGATAAGATTGCCAAAATTCTACACAACTTATATTTATAGTAGTCCGCAACCAACGTCATCTATTTAAAATAATCCGAAGTGGCTATTTAAATGAATGATCATTGTCGAAATACAATTTTCAGCGGTGGTGTTAAGTGTATTTCCATATAAAATTCCTCTACAAAACGCAATTTTCGATTTTCCGATGTTTTTTTGATTTTTTCGGTTTTCCTTTGAGTTTTTCCTAATTTTCGTTTTTTTATGCCGCCACTGTATTGAGACGGACAATGCACAAAAGAGTCATTCAAATTGGTCGTGTCGTTCTCGAGTTTTTGCGAGACTAACGCACGACAATTGATTTTTATATAAATAGATAGATAAAGAAAATAAATAGATAAAATAAATAGATTGGATAAAAAACAAAGTAGTAGTTTAGATGCAGCCTCCGGTGGGATTCGAATCCAGTACCTCCCAAATCAAGTGCCGAAGCTTTAACCACTGCACCACCTGTCTCATAAAAAATGTACACACAAAATTCAAATGAAAATGGCTTTTTATTCGATTTTTCGGGTTTTCCGGTGGATTTTTTCAAAAATTTCTTTCGTAAGAACCATCTCCTGGTAATTGCGAACACAACAAAAAAGATTGAGCCAAATCGGTTCACCCGTTCTCAACTGATGCGCGCACATACATTTTTTACACTATTTTTATAGATATAGATTGGGGGCGGTGGAGCTTGGAGTGAGGTTTGAAATTTTGGGATTATATGTGTTAATATGCAAAAAACCTTAAAGAAATAAAAAAATAAAATTTTATTACAAAATCAAAAGAAATCCTACAACGCGATCGCAGTGCCACCTACCGGGTCCAATTGTAAATCTAAACCATCCAGAAACTCACTCAAATACACACACAAAATTCATTAAAAACGGTTCAGCCGATTAGGAGGAGTTCAGTCACATACACACGTACAGAAGAATCATTGTATGTACAGGTAAACCCTCCAAGAACACGGTATTCGAAGAACACAGTTTCGTAAAGCATGTATACCCATTTTCTCAAATTACACGGTTGTTGTTTGAACATGTTTTTCGTTATTTTTTTTTATTTTATTTTTTTTAGTCTCCAACAACACGGTTTTAAAGAACACGGAACTAATTAATCGTGTTCTTCCGCGGAGGGTTTCCTGTAAATTGAATTCCAACTGACTCTTATTCATTTCCACACTGAAAGAAAAAATCCAAAAAACAATTAAATTTTTTGATAAACCAAACTTTTTGGTCGAAAAAATGACCGAACGAACGCAACCATAAACCTCCCTTTAGTGTTGAACTCGATGAACATTGAATGGAATGGCCACTCAACTCAATCGTCTATTGAGAATTGAGTTGAGTTGTTTGATTTTTTTTTTCTTGCCAAAATTAATTTTCGCGAAGGACAAAAGTGTTTGCTCGGAACGAAGTAATTTGGGGCGGAACGGGGTTCGCCGGGTCAGCTAGTAGTATCGAAAGAACTAAGCAATTGTTTATTGGGACATTTAATAACCCTTTAAACATTCCTTAATTGTTTATAGGGTTTTGTGAGAATCTGCTTTCTGAGTTCTACTTTTTCTAGACATAATTTAGAAAAAAAGAACTATTCTTTAGAACAGAATACCGCTTAAGTAAAAAACGCCACAAGTTCATAATGCCACAAGTTCAATACTATTTCAATGTTTGCAACATTCCTGCTTATTTTAAAGTAAATTATTACGTCCCAAATTTCAATAAGGTGTGCGTTCTGAATTTAAATTCCGAATAGTAAATTTACCCCGTAACCCTTGACACTAATTTTTCGATTTATGTTTTTTCTTGTGTGATACTATGGTACATGAAAAACCAACTAAAATTATATTTTGGGTGACAATGGGGTATTGGATTGGGAAGCATAACTATTTTTTGTCTTGTATTTTCCTTTTAATTCTCTCGTTTTTGGTACACATATATTTTTTAGGGGTGATTTTTCTTATGTTAACTATTCCCACGCTATACTCGAGATATTATTATGTATAGTGTTGTAATTTTAAATATTATTTTAAAAATAGTAGTAGTTTTTTGTTATTTTTGCATAAATTTGTATTTTTTGTATGTGTGTTTGTGTGTGGGTAATTTATATTTTTGGTAGTTCTTTTTTTGCTCTCCAGTAATTTTTGGTAAAGGTTCAAGAAACCAAAATAAAAAACCCGAAAAATACGAAAGAAAGAAAATCCATTTATCCTATAAAAACAAGACTCTTGTTTTGTATTTCTTAAGATGAACAAAAAAAAAATTTTTTTTTTTTGTGTTTTTCGGAAAAATTATAGTTTTTCCTTTTGTTGTTGTTTTAGTTGGAATATCAAAAAAAAAATATTTTTTTTGATTATTATTCAAAAGAAGAAAAACTCAAAAAAGTTACAAAGAAAAGGATGCTGTGTACATACTCGTAAGTAGGTACATGTTATATAGCGGAGGTTATTTTCATACAGAGCATGTATTGTCACTAGGTACAGTTATTTTTTTTATCCTAGTTTTTGATAATAATAATGCGAGAGGAGTATATATAGTGAGTAGTTTTTAGTTTATATTATGGCTGTGTGTGTATAGCAGCATTATGGTGTGTATTGATTTTATTATTTTCTATTGCTATGCCAGTGTTGTGTTTTTTGTAACGAGTGTATATAGATATGCGGTGGTGTATTCGGTGCTCTGCCTCTGTGCTCATTGCTGCTGCTGCTCGTAAAAAATAAATTTTCTAACTAAAATTTTCTATTCCAAATCAAAAAAAAATAGCAAAAAATAATGGGAAAACTGGAAATTGAATTAAAATAGTTATTTTATACTTCTGTTTGATATACATACACAACACATATACTCACAATTGTTGGTGGTATTTTAATTATTTTAGTCATTTCAAATAATTTTTTTAGTTACGTTGCCGGGGGGTTGAGTATGAAGTATTGATATTTAAGTGGAGATGGTTTATATTACGATTGTATATAGATCTGTATAAAGTTGACTTGGTTTTTTTTGGAATTCAAAACATTTTTTATTGCTGTGATATCTATTATAGCGTATCGGTATTGATTTCGGTGGGGGAGGGGGGACACAAGTAGTTTATGAGCGAGCAAACAACTATATTTTGTGGTTTGGAGTTTTTTTTAGATGACAAAATTTTACCTATACGATGTACATATTAGTGCGGACATGTTTTATATTATTTTCAATTTAATTTCTTTTGTCATAAAATATGGATTTATTTGACGTACGTCTGTAATTGGCACAACATATGCCACGTTCCACAAATTTTCCTTGGCCCGCATGATTTTTTTAAATTAAAGAAATTAAAGTTTTCTATATTTAAACCAAGATATTCTTAGGGGTAGAACCTCGATTGGTTAGCAAGCAAGCAATTTGCTAGCCAAAATCCTGACTACTCAATCTATTTTACTAAGGAAATTTAAATTTCAAATTACATATTGTATTTTCAATAAGCTTTTTTTTGTTTTTGCGATTGCACAGTAGAACAACACAAAAATTTTCTGTTTAATTTTTGAAGCCGTAAATTTTACTGTAACATTTCAAAAATAAAAGTTTTATAAAAAATTTCTTTGAAATTTAAATGTCCTTGATAAAATTGATTCGAGTATTCAGGATTTTGGCTCGCAAATTGCTTGCTTGCTAGCCGATCGAGTATCTACCCCAATATTTGATAATAATTAGTTTAGTTAAATTTGTTTGTACATTAAATTAAGTGAATTGTGATTTGTGTTTATGACAAATTTTGAAGTTAAAATGGATAAACCCAAGAAAATTGCAAGTTGTGGAGTGACAAAAAATAAAATTACTTTCGAAATGAAAAACGTGCCTAAACGATTTCGTAAGGGCGAAAAGTTGTTTTTTATTGGAAAAACACTTCATTTAGCCCCGTCAATTGTGTAAACTTTGTGAACGGGATGCTGCGAAAAAATTAAAGCTCCTGCGAATGCTTCATCAAGTACTGGCTCTAGAACATTGGAAATGGAGTATTTACTTACCAATTGGAATGAAATTGGATTGAAGTTCGAGGCAAGCCGAGGGTGGTTTCAACGGTTCAAAACCCAAACAAACTTTCACAACATTCCCTTAAAAAAGAATCTGATAGTGCAGTGGTTGGTGCTGAGCGCTTTAATAACGAACTAAAAGGTTGAATAACCGTCGGAGGTTACATCGCTATGCAGGTGTTCATCGCAGACCGTCTAGTTCTGGAAGTGACTATAAACAAGAACTTTTATATCGGCTGAAAAAATTCTCTCGTAATTTATCATTCGAAAAATAAACTTTTGGTCTATTGGTGAGCGAATTGAGAAAGCATGTTATTTGACGATTGGGCTAAAATTTGCTGCATTCCAGAGATAAAAAACTATTGCAAACAGGAAAACATAAACTTTAAAGCCTTAGAACTGGTCGATAACGCACCCGGCCATCCGATTTACATCAATAAGATTTCAGACATAGTGAAATTCGTATTTATGCCACTGAATAAAACCTTCTTAATACAGCCAATGGATTAAGGCCTAATTTCCACATTCAAAAGTTATTATTTAAAGAAAACATTCAAACAACTCTTTACTAGCAGACCCGACAGTTTTTTCCGTGGCCGACGTTGGCTGGTCTGGCGGGTTCAGCAAAAGTTTTTTCGATATTCGAATTTTTGATAAACTATATACTAACACGGCTTCTCCACCTGCTATCTGAATGCTATTGCAATCTACTTTCTCTTTCTATCAAAATTTGCCAAGATGGAGTCTGGTGTGGTAAACTTGCTATAATTTGACGTTTAGAAATCATTCTTAAAAAATATTTATAAAATATTTATATAATTTTATTAATATAATTTTTTAAAATTTATTTGGTTATTTATTTTTTATTTATTGAAATATGTATGTATCACCAGTATGAAAGCGAAAAAATTTAGTAGGCGCAATATTGATATATCGCCATATTGAAACGTCAAAATATGCATGCTATATACAGTGACTCACAGCTTATTTGATCCAGTCGCATTTTATGAACAAAATTGTAAATATCTCGCGATGTCTTATTTTTTTTTGAAAAAAACTAAATGTAATATGAAAGCTATATTTATTTTTATTACAAAACCCAAAAAATAAAATAAAAATTCTGATGCATATCAAAATTACATTAAAAAGTTCATTATTTCAACTCAAAACCAACTCACAGCTTAAATGATCCACTGCTACAAACATACTAATACCATCAAATTTCGTCAAATTACTTTTGTTATTATTCTGTTTTTATGGCGGCATTATTGTTGTTGGTATCGATATAATGCATAGGAAAAAAACGTAGTAAAACAAAACAAAAATAAAAACCAAGAAAAATATTTCCACTACGAGTACAACAAAAGTAACAAATTTTGGTTTCACGATACAGTTAAACAAATTGCATACAGTATGAAAAGAAAGTTTCTGAGCATCCGTCGCTTAATATACTAATGGTGATATAGGTAGTCGATGCTTTCAATTTATAGAAATTGTTGTGCGAACCTCCATCATATTCCTAGTCATACACAAGCGAATTTGATGCTACAAAGATATTGCGAGGTAACACAGTAATGCGATTACACTCTAATGCG